>MU228383.1:135969-159114 GCA_018584345.1 Thuja plicata | reverse complement strand
GAAAGAGGCTACTAGTAAAAAACCCAAAGTGCAATATTGATAGGAAATTTAGTCATTTGATGGTGTTCTAAGTTGTTGCTCATTCTATGCAAAGATTATATTATATGTGCAGTTTCTCAGTCCTTTTTTTGACTGTTCCTAGTAGTTCTGTGTACAAACAATAAATTGGTTTGAAGTTCCAATGGTTAATTTATTTTCTATTCCTCCTCCCTACTAACAAATGGTCAAATGGTCAATGGTTAATGCAGTGAAATGTTTGAGTCAAAATCCAAATCAACGTCTATGTAGATGCTAGGTTTGTCATGATTCATTTGCTAGGTTTGTCACACAAAATCCATATGCAATTTATTCATCTCATACGAAATAAAGAAACCCTAATTGGGTTAATCGAATTGAAAACTAATAGCACTTCGTAACCCATATTGTTGCAAATTGACAAATAGTTTAATGTCAGATAAACACAATACAAATAGAATGAGAACACATATAAGTCTATAACCTATTCATCGATACTAACCTAATGCCTTGTAAGTCTGAAACAAATCTGCCTTCCATTTGATCATGCACAGATGGTGTTGGTTCAATCACTTCAATGCATATGTACTTTGTGCCTTCTATTTGTGCCTTCCTTCAACTCTTCTTCCCTGAATAATCACAATGAATTGAAATGAAACCCTTTTTTTTAGTTATATTGATAGTGTTTGTCACAATTACGACAAAATGTCCCGGTTGTCATAATTCTGACCAACACGGGAATGGATTAAAAAAAATTCAAAGTTTTCCTTCCATTTTCTAACTAAGCAAAACAAATGTAATGCATGGTGGGAAATTTAGGTCAAAATTTAGGGTCAAATGTACTAGTGTCTTGTTAGATTCTCCTTCCCAGGGGACCCACAAGTGGGAGAAGTCGGTCAAAAAGTACCCGTTCAGGGATTTGGACCAATTCTGACTTAGCAACATCCCATAAGTCTCTAGGATGTCTATTGTACTAGCTATCTTGGGGTCCTGGATGAGTTGAATCCAGACAATCTTTAGTTCACCCACCATTTTTACAGCAGTCTTATCTAGCTGGATTATTGCACCGTTAGACGGGGTGGGTCAGAATGTGATCTTTGGGCATATGGATAAAGGTATGATGTTTCCCAAAGCTCCAGAATCTACTAGGAATTTATGTATGTTCTTTTCTTGTATGCTCAAGCCTAGCAGGAAGGGAGGATCTTCAGTATTTCCTTGGAAGACAGCCATGTTGGCATCCTCAAAAGAGATGGTCTTGGGTGGGTGACTGACAACTTATAGGTTTCCCAAGAGCTTCAGAAGGGAATTTTTCTACTTGGGACAATTCAAAAAAACCTCCTACAAGGTCATGAAGGTGGTGGTTTGTTCTAACGCCTTCATGATGTCAAACCTTCCTCGTGAGAACTGGTGGCTTCCCTCAACCAGGTCCTTAGATTGGTTAGAGCTAGAACCTTTTGGAGGGACAGACTGATAGATCATGTTGTCCTAGGGATGAGTGTCCTTAGGAGGTGTGGGCATGTAAAATTGTCCTTTACCAACCTGACTCTGAGTGTTGTAGGGAGTCTGTGGGTTGGTGAAGGCATTGGCCTCAAAGGCCAAAATAGATTCATCAAAGAACCCCTGCAATTCAGGTTCTTCTTCATCTCCTTTATCTATTCCAAAGAAGACAGTCTCACAGGTGAAGGAACTATAAGTAGGCTCTTGTATAGGAGGCTCTGGGGGAGTAGGATCAGAAGCTTTTTGTCTGTCGAGCTGGGAAATCATGATGACTTTCTCCAACGTGGCACAATTTACCTCATTGTGAGAGCCTGTGTCATGCAATCTACACCAGTTGGTCATGGGCTATAAGTCTGCAACTGGCATGAAATGGGATGGTCCAGCACCACTATGATTGGTGTTTTGGTTTGGAGGTAGGCCTCCAGCATTGGCATTGTTGTTCCATTACTATTGGTTGGGCTGAGGCCCGTTGTTGTAGTTTCTTCCTCTGGCATTGTTGTTTTGTTGGTCGAAAATATTCCCTCTCTAGGAATTGGAATTCTGAGCTACGTAGGACCCCACCTTCAGTTGACCCATGTCCACAGTCAGGGTGGAAAACACTTCCCAGAGGGATTCAAAGTCAGCTGTCAAATGGGTGTTCATGTCACAATGTGACAGTTGCTATTGTTGGTTCCCTGGGAAAACAACAATGTTTTCCAGAGTCGAGGGCAGCAATCCTCCAGCCATGGACGACTGGAAGAAAGGAACTCTAGGCGGTTGTGTCTTTGGTTGTTGCATTTGTTGCGGCTGGTTCTAGGGAAAATATTCTAGACCTGGTATTATTTAGGTCTAAGATGGATACATGTACTAGGCCTGTTGGTCAATCGGTGGTGGTGGGGGATTCATGGCCATCGTGGGGGCTCCCATTGCCTAATTGGGGTTATATCCCCGATGTAAGAAGTTCTACCGGGTATCATGTTAAATGGCATGCTCTTCCCAATCCTACTCAGGGATTTGTTAAGGCCACAGGATAGTTCTAAGGCTAGGTTGTAAACCTTCACCAAAGTATCCCAGTTACTCAGGGTAGTTGTTTTCTAGAGGAGAGTGGCAAAAAAGGGGTCCATCACATTGAGATAGGTCTGGATAGTCACCTCTATGGATAGGATCAAGGGACCCGTGCACCACTTCAAGGTGCATTGGAATCGGGGATTGAATGCTTCAAGGGCTTCATTCGGTTCCTTCTTGATAGAGATGAACTAGCTGTGGGACCATGCTAGGTCCACGTGTACATGGAAGGTAGCTAGGAAGGCACCCTCCATGTCCTACCAACTGTTGATGGAGTTGGTGGGGAGGTTAAGGTACCTGTTTAGTTAGTTCTATCCCAGGGACAGAGGGAACATCCAGGTCACAACATCTAAATGTTGGATTCGGTGTTGGTTCATTGCATCTTTATATGCCTACTGATGCTCTTCTGCAGTTTGTGAGCCTAAGTGCTCATATCAGGGACAAATATTTTATGGGTGAAAAGGTAAATCATTGGTTGCACCCAGAAAAGTTCCCATTGGGGACTTGGTATTTCAAAAATACGCTTCCATTGGAGTTGGATTTTGGTGAGGTTTAGTGCTAATTTGTAGTATAGTCTAGGGGACTTGGGTATTTTATAGTATGATAGATCCCCAAAGAATGGTGGTTGTCTTGACTTTCAGGGTCTGCTTCTTTCGAGCAGGAGGCTCGATTTTGAGAAACTATCTAGGATTGGGAGCTGATCTAAGGATTCTTTTGAATCTTACTAGTGAAAATGACCCAATCCCACTAAAGGATTGACTCCTAAAACTATGACTTGGGGAAACCTTGGGTGGTGTAAAATTTGAACCTTCAGAGGGGGACAAGTTCATGCCCTCCTAGCACCAGTTTATATTGATGGGAATTTGTGACCGAGTCCGCCAACAGAGGTAAGTTGTCACCGGGTACCGGGGTATTGGCCAAATTTTCCTATAAAGGTTGTCCTGGGAAATGAGATTCCCTAGGCCTCCAAGAACATGAGAGTTGGGTCTCGACAATGTGGGGCTCAGTTGAGAGATGTGACTATTTTGTTTGAGGGGGATAGCTGGTTATCTTAACTCATCTTCTCTAGGGATTCAAGTGAGTGGGGTTTCCTGCAAGCGCGCATTCACTCAACAAATAAACTTCAAAAGATACTGCAGAGTTAGAAGTACTTCATCTACCTGTAGTTATACTAAATATTTGAAACATTGACAATGCTCTAACACACTACACTAAATGCCAAAGAAACATAAGACCATCAACTCATATTTTTTTAGTAGCAAAGGAAAGGAGGTCATTAATCTACTTTAAGTACTAGAGTAGAGGACATGAAGAACACAAAGTATAAAATACTATTAACTAGAGATCAGAATGCCAAAACCTTCATTGATAGAACTCTTCCTTCTTCATTAACATTTCTTCTAGCAAACACTGGTGCGTGGTACAATGGTGGCTCCAGGGGAGCAATTAACTACTGAAACCTTAGAAACTATGGAGAATTGAGCTCTATAACTAAGAACTAAGAAAACCAAATTGCTATTGACTATGGATAGCAAAATTATCAATTTCACTGACTCTTGGAATGAGGCCGGCCTTATCATTTATGCACATCATTTGACCTAAAACCTAACCTAACTTATTTTACACTTTACAACATAATATTATTTCTAGTTGCTGGCACTACCTGCACCACGTTACAAAAGACCTCGAGATGGAAAAGGTCTGCCATGTCAGAAGAATAAGACAAGAAAAGAGGAGTGGAAGAATTGGCCTCAAGAAGAGAGCTTGTAGAAGAGAAGAAGAAATCCAATCCCTCAGGGATTGAGACTACATGCCTCATAAATGGGAAAGCGGCTCACTATCTCTAATGCACTAGGTGTAATGTTGAAGCGACACCTTGGGAAGATCATATGCCAGAACACTCATATTGAGCCACTGTGCCCTATTGCGTTTACCTACTTTCTAAAAACCCTTATTAGCTGCCTCAAAAGTGATCAGTCTACCTTGGAAAGTGGGACACATGTCACTTAAAGAATACAAAAATATAGGATCCAAAATTTTGGGATCTGGAACTTACGCCCCAAAGAATAAATGAACACAGAAATTACATTTCCCATTTGATCATCTCTGGGATCTGAAAGACTTTATTATTGTTTGATGTCATTGAAAGTCTAGAGGAGATGGGAGATCTCATCCTCATTGATGTCCTTGAGGCCGGCCCTTCGGTACTTGGCCACATCAAACTGCTCACCTAGGTTCAAAACATTTGCCTTAAATTCTTCGGCCATTTTTGTCACGTCGTGACCTCTAAGCACCATGCGAGTTATTTGTGTCATCTTTTCTCTATCTATCCCCTTAGGAGATTGGTATCTTGATTTCATTAATTCATCAAACTTCCCCAAAACATACTCCTCTGGTGTGCATGTGTCAGTGCTAAATGGATCATCTCTGGAGACCTTCACAAGAAAAGACTTGTACAAATTGAAAGAATATTGGACTGCATTGGCCTTATCACATAGGGTCCCTACCAGTTTCTTGATTACCCCCAATGTGAGGTCAAGTCTGGAGTGTTGGGTCCTTACAAAATCAAATGAATCTTCTCCCAAAATTCTGGATTTGGAGACAATCTCCTCCCCAATGCCAAGGAGTTCTCCTAGCTCGACTTTCCATGCCTCATAGTTTTCAATATCTCCCTCCTAGATGGAGATTATAGTCTCGACCTAGTGCAAGACATGGTGGGCCACATATAGGTCCAGGAGTGTGGACACTAAGAAACACCAGATGTTTCCTACTTGCGAAGTAACCCATTCATCGACCACTGGGGCTTTTCTTTTCTTCACCCATAGTGCATCTATGTCACCCTGAGGAAAAGGTGCATTGGATGTGGAGGCACCCAGGGGAATGAAACTAATAGGCTAGGCTAGCTCTATTAATAGCCCCACAAGATATGCATTTTTCTCCTTCTATACCCTAAATTTATGGGCCTCTTTCTCATAGTGAGCCTCTACTACCTTGGCTGCTTTCTTTAATAAATCTAATGCACCTTGTTTTCCTCCCTTCCCTAGCGATACCTCTGTGACATTGTGATCTCGGGCCTGAGTTGTTGCTTTGTCCACATCTAGGGAAGGTGTCGTGATTACTGCAAATGTATCTCCGCCTGGCCCAGTCTGAAGAGTATGGACCTTCTTGGCTTTCTTCGCCTTTGGTGGGTTCTGTGCCTGCGCCATCATCTCAGCCATGGAGAGATGGGCTTTGGGTGTTGCTAGGTACTTTCTCTTTCAATATTCCACCAACCATTGTGGTGGTAGGGGTGTATTTGTAGCCAAAATCTATTCTTGTGACTTCTCCCTAGGATCTTGTTGTGCCCCTTCAATAGTATGAACTACTTCTGGCTCCTTCTTTGTACCTTTTGGTTCTCTAATGATACATGCTCTGGTAGTACCTATATCCTCTACCCTGATGTCTGCATCCTTGGTAATATTAGGGTCATTGCTTGTTGTCCCAGGGTTTTCTTCTTCATCTTCCTGCTACTTTTTATCAACTTTTGCTGCTGGGGTGTCCTCCTCTACTGGTCTATCTTCTGTAGGTGGGGAAGGTGTCAGGCCGAGATTTAGAGTTTGGGCTGCTGTGATTACCTCCTTGAATGATACCTTTGGTGGAAGTGTCTGGAACATGACAGTTTTGGTCATGGTTTTTTGCACGGGTTTGGTTTCCCCAACCGATGCCATCTATTCATCTTGAGTATGCCTGCCTTCCAAAACCTCTTCAACCTATATTTCTAGGGTATTTGGAGACCTTCACCTATTCTTTCCCCTTTTCTTCTTCTACCCATGCTTCTTTTTCTTGTGTGGGCTCTTGTTTCAGGGGTTCTTATTATGCGGTGGTCTGTTCTACTGATTGTATGATGTCCCCCTGCAAGTTTCCAAACTCATCAGCCCTAAACACATAATCAAACTCATCATGGGGCGGGGGATTTTCTGGGGTGTGTTCTAGTTCTTTCTCCAGCTTTAGGGATTCAGAAGAAATAATTTTTATTTCTGGAATATTTGGCATCCCAAGTTCTATCTCTACCCTTGGCTTTAGATTGGCCTTCTTCTTTCACTTGGTCATCAAAGGAGGCCTCACATCCATTAGAGCTACCTGCTCCTCTTCCACTCCACTTCTTGTTTCTCAAACCATTAATGCGGCCAATGAAGGGGAAGAGGGAGGACGAACGGGCTCGATCATGAGGACCGGGGTGGCCAACTTTGTAATTTGATTCTCCTTCATCTGCTAAGAGGTGGCCGGTGTTTGTTGCATCTTTTCTTTGATGGGGGCTATAGATGGGGCTCATGAAGGAGTCCCCATGATTAATTTTCCTTTGTCTTCCCCCTACGAAGAGGTCCCAGCACTAGGGGTCAATCTTAATACTGTCGGGCCAACTCAGCACGTACTCCCTGTGCATGCCCTCTTAAAATACTCATGGCTTCGCTCGACCACATCGTGGGTGATATCTTCAATGGTTGGAGCCTCTTGCCTATTCCAATTTATTGGAGGGATGTCCATCTTATCTATTCCCCTTTCCTTGTACTGGGGGTCTATCGTGGACCCGGTGTCTGTCAAGTCATCCAGTAATTTTCAGAGCTTCAGCCTTTCCATCATACCCATTGTCATCCAGATGAAGTGGCGGCTCCAGACTTCAAAGTCATCTTGGAAATATTCCCAGAAGTCCTCCATGTGGAATTTGTGGGGTTCTGATGCCCAAGGAAGTGTCGTTGCAATCTTTCCTAGCGGATCAAAGTTTTTCCGCTCCAGATAGAATTTTTTTAGGCCCAAGCTTTTAAGCTTGTTGTCTACCTCTTTAGCTGCAGCCAGACTACATGTGTAATTCTCACAAGTGATTGGGAATGGAAAATTCACCACCTTCTTCATAGTGTACAAGGCATGTAGCTCCAACATCTACTAACAGTACTCTAGAAGGATTATTTTGTTCGCATAGTGTTTGGGCAACAAATAGGGTTTCTCAGAGAAGCCAGTTACCTGAATGTATGTATGTTGCTGGAATTGGATATAATAATGGCCATAACTTCTGAGAAAATTCATGGCCTCCTTGGAGAGATGGTACCTAGCATCTTGAGTGGGAATGAGAAGATTGTAATAGATGAAGGCATCGTTAACCTGACAGAAGCTGAGGAAACTAGCCTCCCATTGGATTTGTGCAAAATAATCCCAAGGAGTCTTTTGCCCTGGGCCAACTCCAAGTTCACCTGATGTGAGTAGCCTATTTGTAATGGGGAATTTTTGTGCTAAGGCCTAGAGAACATAGGACATCATATAAAACTTATGAGTCCGGGCCACCTGAAGGAACTGTGAGTCTACATGGTTCAAAATGATGGCAGCCCATTCAAAGTATTGCTCGCTAGTGGAGATGCCAAGTAAGAAGTAGTACATCCAGCCTAAGAATTCTCAAGCATTGGGTTTCCCAAAGATCTAACACAATTCTATGATCCTCATTTGGACACTTTCCTTAAATTCAGATTGGGGGATCTATATCTTCATTATCTTTGAATCTTTCTTTGGGGTCTTTAACTAGTTATTATTCAAATATTGCTTGGCCATAACCTCCAGCTATTGAAATTGTGCCAAGGCATTAGATCTGGTGACAACAGCTGGTTTGTCAAACTAGGAGATTCCCAATCCTACCCAAAAAGTTGCGGCATCAAGAGATACCATGGGAGTGGGATATCCGGTTGGGACCGGAGCAGCGAGCATGACTGCCTAGATGGAGGAGTTGTAATGTGCTGCAAGGGTGAGAATGAGTTTTGGGGCTTGCACAGAGCATGGGAAGAAAGATACCTTCAAGATCCTGGATTCCCTGATGTTGATGGCCAATTGGTCCCTAGCCTACTACTAAATGAACATCATCTTAAGCAAGACCTTCATCTCTGACCACATTTTGATGCTGGTGTCAGTGACCAACTAAACTTGGGATTTGATCTTTGATCCTGTAACAACATTATCCTTCAAATATTTCATGCTGAGGGGAAGCTTTTCTAAGGCCCTCTTAATCTTGGACCTGACGGCTGCCCTCATGACTACCGTGGAGGGGAGTTTTGGACTCCCAGGTGGTGAAGATGTGGAAGCTTTTGACATAGTGAAAGTGGGATGTTTGAAAACCTGCAAGGTAAGGCGATCATCAGAATACTTATAAGATAAAAAAAAAACACTACTTTGGATTTTGGAGAACTTACTAAGATAAAAAAAAAAACACTACTCTAGATTTCAGAGAACTTACCACTTTGTTGTGCATTTAACTTGAAAAGTTAGTTTAGATCAACATTCAGAAAGATATGCATATGATGATAGCCTAGGAATTCAACCATAGTCTGGGCCCCGGGAGTTTCAGCATACTTGATGAAAGTAAGATATCGGCGAGGCGAGGGCGTAGGACTCAGGGTCTAAAAAACTAACCATTGGGAGACGTGACAGGAAAGTGAGCTGTCAGGCCCACGTAGGCATCATATGGCTATGTAATAAATGGAAAGTTATGGCAGTGTCGACATCAACTCTCTGAATGTGCACAAAGCAGAAGCCACTTGGGCTGTCTTGGATGCATGCATGGGACATAAATTTTCCATAAAGGTTGATTGATGGCGGAGAGAGAAAAATGCTATGGTTAAAACTAGCAGAGAGCCGAGCTTCAACTAGGTGGTATTCTATTGTAGGGTGAGCTCACAAACTCAGATGAAACACAGAAAAAACATGGTGAGCTCGACGCAAGACTGGAAGGATATACATTAAATATACAACCATGCACAATAGAGTTGAAGGATTTATACATGAAAATACAGTGGGCCAAAGGCCAAAACATATATGCACAAAATTATACAGCACCCACAGGCCTTTACACAGGCTTTATACTACACATATTCACACGGGCTAACCGAAGACAATGTACATTATGAACACTAACCTAGAGCTACGCAGAGGGTAGGGAACCCTCTCACAGAGCTGACCCACCAACGGGCGACAAACCAAAAAAAACATGAAAAGGAAAACTAGACAGAAAGGGACAAAAACCAAAACCAGCAAAGACAAGAGAAGAAACCAAAGAACCTACCTAGAAGATGAACACAATGGTGAAGGCAGGCACGGGAGACACCTTGCAATGAGCTCAACCCAGGGATACTATGAAAAATTACCACCAAATTACTTGTTAACAACTACTAAACACAGGAGCAAAAGTAATTTGAATTCATCTTAATTCACTTTGATTTTCTCTAGATACACAAGTGTTTAATCGTGGTAACTATAAAAGTGATGCATAATTTCAATTTGTACCCGAGGTAAAAGCTAGTTACCCCCTTTTCCATGAACTCTGAAATAGGAAAACCTCCAAACTCTAGGCCCAGGGATTCCATGCCACCATACCTTCTCGTGAGGAGAGGACATCATGGTGAAGAATCCTAGAGTCCATAATCTAGCTCTAGAAAGAACAAACTTTGGGACCGGGTCTCAGAGGCACGAAAGACAAATAGAAATAAAAAAAAACCCCCGGAGAGGGAAAGCCCGGGGAAAGAAACAAAAGACAAGGAAAGAAAGGCAAGAGACAAAAGAGAAAAGAGGGGACCCAACATTTTGCACATAAAATGTAGGGACGGGTATGTAGGGCATAACAATATGTATCTGGATGATCTTACTATATTTTGTAGAAAAAGAGATGATCATATAAATGATTTAAGGATAGTGTTGCAAAGGTGTAGGGAAGACAAGATTTCATTGAATCCCAAGAAGTCAGTTTTTGGTGTGACTGAAGGGAAATTAATGGGTCACATTGTTTCCCAATAAGGCATAAGAATTGATCTAGAAAGGGTGAGAGTGATCCAGTAGCTGAGCTTACCTGTGAACAAAACTAGAGTAAAATGATTTTTTGGTTAGGTAAACTTCCTCAAGAGGTTTGTCCCAGATTTTTTTGAAATTACTGAATTCATAGTGTACATGATGAAAGGAAATTTAAACTTCAAATGGAATGAACCAAGAAAACAAGCTTTTAAAAGAATTAAGAGCGCCATAGCCAATGCCCCAGTTTTATGTCACCCAGACTACACAAAGGATTTCATAATCTATTGTTATTCCTTTGAACATACTCTTTCAACCATCCTCATGTAGGAGAACAAGGAAGGAGTTCAAGATCCTATTGCTTTTATGAGCATACCTCTCAAAAATCATGAATTAAAATACTCTCAGAATGAAAAGCATGCTTTTGCAGTAGTAAAGGCTTTGAAGAACTTCATATTCTATATTTTACACTCTCACTCCTTTGTATATATACCTGACATTGCATTAAAGATTATATTGACTCAATAGGACATGGGATGTAATAACAGAGGAGCATGGGTGGCTAAGACTAAGGAATATGACATAGAAATCAAACCCACCAAGTTGGTGAGAGGAAATGCACTGTGCAAAGAAATGGCAGAAAATCAAGTAGACAAAGATCCTGAAATGATGCAATTGGTTTTAGCAGTAAGTATGCAAGACCCTTGGTTAGAAAATATTGTGTATTTTCTGACATATGGTGAATGTCCCAAAGGATTGACTTTGAAACAAAGAAGAGATTTGAAACTGAAAGCTTCTAAATATGTTATTTGGGAAGATAGATTATATAAGAGATCCATAGATGGGACTTTCCTCTAGTTTGTTGACAAACAACAACAAGAGAAGTTGTTAAAAATGTTTCATGATGAAGATTTTAGGGGAGACTTTTCCTAATCAGTTACTGCATTCAAGATATTGAGACAGTGCTATTATTGGCTGGGAACGTTTAGAGATGCGTATCATTGGGTGGAAATATGTGACAAATGTAAAATGTTGACTGGAAAGCCACAGCTAGCAGCACTACCTCTCAGACTAGTAATAATTGAGGGTCCTTTTAAGTAGTGGGGTCTTGAATTTATTGGCCCTATAAATCCCACATCTAGCATAGGACATACCTACATAATCACTGTGAAAGACTACTTCATGAAATGGGTGGAGGTGAAAACAACCAACAAAACCACTTCGGAGGTAGTATGTGAGTTTATGAAAGAAAACATCTTGGTAAGGTTTGGTGTGCCTATTAAGTTAGTTATGGATAACACCAGATACTTTTCTTCTTAGGAAATTATTGAATTCTATTTTGAGTATGGCATTATGATCAGTCACTCATCTAAGTATTTCCCGCAAGGAAATGGTCAAGCTGAGTCCAGTAACAAAAACTTGGTTAACACCATGAAGAATCTTGTGGAAAATAACCAGAGAACTTGGCATAAGAAAATATATGAAGCCCTCTGGGAAGATATAGTGACTCCCAAAATATCCATGGGTGTATCTCCTTTTGAACTTGTCTATGGGATCAAAGCCACTCTTCCATTGTCATTAGAGTTAGCAACTTGTAGATTGAGAACGACAATAGAAGATGGTGTATATGAAGATGGTTTAGAAAACAAGATTATTTACTTAAACAAACTTGAAGAGGAAAGGGAGAAAATGGTAGATCACATCACATAGCATCAAATGTGTGTGAGGAACTTGTTTGATAAAAAGAGCAGACCCCAAAAATTTATGGAGGGAGATATGGTGTTGTTATGGGACAAGCACAGGGCACCCAAAGGCATGCATGGAAAATTTGAAACACTATGGAAAGGACCTTTCAAGATCCATCAGGAATTTGAGAATAATTCTTTTAAATTGACCTATCTAGATGGTGAAGCACTCCCCTCCCCCTGACATACAATGGTCAGGACTTGAAACTACACCAGATCTAAATCTAAAATAGGTAACCCCTGTATTGTATAATAGTTACGTTTAGTTCCCATTTTTGTTTTCCTTAGTTAGGTTTCCTTTCCTTGCTTTCCTTTCCATGCATTTTCTTTATTTTTGTTTTGAGCCATCCTTTTGTTGAGATTTGTGAAACCAGAGACTTGAGTTCCTTTCTTGGACATGTGAATGTCCAAGTCCCTAGATAGAGTTAGTTGTTACCCCATTTTTGTCCTACATAGCTTTAGATGGAAATGGATGTTTAGTGTGTAGCATTGGTCTTGAGGTCTTCATGAGAGTCTTGATTCTAGGTCTAGTTTTCCCCTTAAGCTAGGAGGCCTTTATCAGATTTCCCCAATTTGACTTCTCTTTTGTAAGACGGAGGGAATTTGTATCTGAGATCATATTTCATTGGGTAGTTTAAGTTCCCAAATCTAGTAAAGGTCATATTTCAGAGGTTTCTAACATTCTTTCTATTTAAATTTGAATTCTTTGGTGTTGACGCTTCATTTTGCACCATTGGCGGAAAATTGGTTTCGAGCTTCTCCTCGACAGAAAATCACCTGTAGAGTGTATTTTCCATGGTGAGTAATTCCAAATGTCTCAATAGACAGTAAATTTTGAAAGTGGATAATTTGGGGGCTAGAAAGATTATTGCATTCAAAATGCACCTCTACAAGCCAAAAGGAAAGATTAAATGAATAAGAATCTAACACGCAAGCTTATCGGCGAAAAAGTGAAAAATAGCTTCTCCGCTATTCTAATGGGTGGGTTTCAACCCACAGAGTATGTTTTCTGCCAAATCATTAAAATTGAAGAGCTTTGAAGAAGAATCTATCTCATAAGTGATCCAAGGTATAAAGAAGCTAATGAAATTGACACACATCATTTTAGCATCTGAATAGGCTAAGATTCTCCCTCATCAGTTTTTTGGGTAGAAAACACTCCATAAGCATTTCTCCGCCCAAAAGGGAAGCGAAAAAGTAACTTTCTCCCACCTCCAAAAGTTATCATTATGATTATCTAAAGTGTAAAGATGTTTTTTAAATGGCCTGGAGGGGTAAAGTAATTAATTCAAATAAAGACGTTTTGCTCCATAATGGAATTTTTCATAAATTCTTTAGTATTTTCATTCATGTGGCGGGGGAAGTCATTCATTAAATGGTAAGAATTCAAAAGTTCTAAAATTAGTGAAATATATCAAACAACAACTACCATCTATTTGACAAATTTTCTAAATTTGAAGCTCTTGGAAATAGTTGTTCGTTGCTCTTACATTCCTGAGAAATATCCCTAATTCCTGAGTCAAAATCCATTGAAGCATGGCTACTAAATTTATGGGATTTGATGGGATGAATAGAATCACTTCTTACTAGCATAAAATCCTAGACACCTCTCTGAAGTTCTTCAATATGCAGAGCTTCCATAATAGATTGGGGGCAGACCAAATGCACCCTGTTAGTGAAAAATTGAAGGAGAGTGGTTTGGTTGAATTTGATGGTTTTCCCATTGTAGTTCAAGTGCCAGAGTTTGTTCTAGAATGTATAGCTTAGTATAATCTAGATATTAAGAAAATTATCCTACCCAATGACACAGTGCTACTCTCCATTGATCAAGACTCCATCCAGAACTCCTTGTGTAGTATGGAGCAAGGAAGGCTATGTGGGAAAAGAAATAATGAATTCATGGTTTTAAGATCCAAGGAGTTCCATGGGCAAGTTTCCTAAAACATTATATGACACAAACCAGAAGCAAGAAATAAAAGATATCTTGGTACTTCTCCATAGGATCAAAGGTGAGAGAGATGCACTAAATTTTTTTGAACACCATTTCTTGTTAGTCCAAGTGATCTGGTCTCAACACCATTTCATTGATTGGGCCCTTATGGTAAGAAAAAATCTATCTAATGCCCTAAATAGACCTAAACATTAGAATGAGTTCTACATGTCTTCAGTCTTATTATATATATTGGCTACAATTCAAATTTGGCAGGGGCTCCCTAGATTAGAAGAATTCCCAGAGGATGTTAAGAGTTATGAATTCTTCCCCTATTTGCAATTACATAAGAGTTATGCTGAGTATCTCAAATTTAATGATGCCTTCACAATGAGACTGTGCAGGGAGCTACAAGGTTGCTCAGAAATGATATTTTATCCTTAAGCCATGGCATTTATCAGCTAGTTTGGGTGACACTTTATTCAATTTGTAGATTTATCATATATTCATCTTGGAAGATTCAATGACTTCCCTTTAAAGCTGCCCAAATATCCTGATGACATGATCAAGCTAGGTGAAGTGATGAGGCAAGAATTCCAAGTGAATGTGATCTATGCTAATGCTAAGAAGAAAGGATATGATTTCCCAATGACCATTAGAGATTACAGTTGTGCATCCTGGTCTAAGGCAAAGAATGTTCTAAAAACATTCTCAAAAAGGTTCTATTTGGAGACATATGATGTTCTAAGCCCACAGTATGATCCTATGAATTATGCCAGAGATCACCTACAAATGAGTCATGTTATCCATCACATTGATGATATTGAAGACTATTGGGCCAATTGCATGGATGACTTAGAAAGAAGAGAAAGATTCTACACAAGGTCAACTATTGAACAAATCAAAAAGTTCAAAGTTAACATTGCAGCTGAGGGGATAGAAGATGATGGCTAGCATATGTATGATAATACATATTTGGAAAAGATAAAGCCCCTCCCTATAAGTTCTGAATCCATGCTAGGTCAATCCATTAACAAATTGCAGACCTTGATGGGTGGGATCTACAAAAGGATGGAGCAGTGGGTTGAGTGGACAACAGGAAGAAGGAAGAGGTCAGAAAGGAAGCCTCCTTCTCAATGAGCTCCTGCAAAGGAGACTTTGAATTTTCTTGCAACATCCTCAGCAACAACCTCAAATATGGATAAAGGATTAGTTCAGCTAGCAGGTGGAGGTGATGAACCTCCTGAGAAAGAGATCCCACTAGAGAAGACATGCGGAGAGGGCCAACTTCCATACATCGATTCAACTAAAGAAGAAGTATCCAAGGACCTGACGAAGTCTATAGTTGAGCTCACTAAAGGTGCAGGACCCAAACAATTAGTTAAGGCTAGTGTTGTAGACACACAAGTTAACACCTTGATTCAAGATACTCCAAGGGAAGGATCCCCTACTATAGTAGAGGTGGGTGAAGATAGCTCTAGTACTTCAGCCACATAATCAGATGAGGGGATTGGGAAGAAATAGAAAGATGCCTAAGTTATTAAATTATTCTCCTCCTCTCCTACTTTGGTGAACCCATTTACTTCCAGACCCAAAGATACTCCTTTGGTGATCAGGAAGTTGTTCATAGAATAACCTGTCTTGGATTCCAAAGTTACTAGTGCTGAATCTTGGATAGAGAACACTCTGGAATGCAAGAGGAAGAGAGTAGAGGAAGGGAGATCCAACAAAGATACCCTTTCATTGGCCTTACAACCCAAAACCACTATGATTAAAGTGAATAAAGTAAAGACAATGTCTACACTAGGTCGAGATCCTGAAACTGGGCATTACACTATGGAAGTAGCCAAGCCTATGAAGGAGGGTAGATTCAAGGACATGAATGCCTCTGATTTTTAGTTGTATTCATTTGATATGGGGTTGGCCTATCATGAAACCAAGGTGGATTGGTGGAAGTCTACCAATGTAGTGATTTAAGAAGAGCTCGAAGAGCTCAAGACTTCTAAATTGAAACTCAAAGAAGACGTTAATGAGTTGACAAAATTCATTAGGCAACTCATCACTCTGATCACTAGTGTTCCCAGTGCTCAAGTCACTTCTGATCCCAATGCTCAAGAGAATCAAGATATTATTGCCAAGTTGCAAGAGGATAGGCATTTTGGGACAATTGGTAGGAACTAGATCAAGAGAATTAAGTCTGAAGGGCTTGTGGTTGTTCAACACTTAGGTGACACTCTCCTAAAGTTGGTAAAGGAGAGAAATAACATTGACTAGAACTTGCAGACTCTCACGGAAGAAAGAGTGAAGTGTCAAGAATGCATAGTAATGCTACATGTAGTAGTGAAGATGAAGACTACAGAGGAAATAAAGGCTAAGATCTTGTAAAAAGGAGATGAACCTTTGATTGAATGGCTCCAAAGTCTGGAATTTAAGATTGAGATGATCATCCAAGCCAAAGCAGGGTTGCAGCAAACAGATGTCAAAATGAAAGAGGAGCAGAAAAAAAATTTTAAACTCCTTCAAGGTCTCCACACAGAATCATAGATAAGTGGTCATGGAAAGGAAATGATTAGAGTTACCAACATGCATAAATCCTTCTTAGAAAATGTGGACAAACTGGCAAAGCAGTCTTCTTCCTGCCTGGATAAAGTACCAGATATCTAGTAATTGAGTGGGTGTATCTACAAGGCTATGGAGGAGATGAAGGATTGGGTAGATGCTATCAAATTTATGGCCAAAGATCATTCCCGGTGGCTCATCAGATATACCAATGTTCACATCAATAGGCACGAAGAACTCATCCCAATCATTACAGTTGTCACCACCTATAGGGCTAAATTAGACAAGGGGAAGAAAGCTGAAGCATAGATAGATTCCCTCTTGTACTAAATTTTGATAAATATTGTAACAGATAAACATTGGTTTATCATTTCTAGTTAGAGAAGTTGAACCATTTTGGTTACCCTTTTTGTAACGGTCCAACTTTGGAACTCTATATGTACTATTTCTAAAATCAATAAATGGTCGGCTAAATTTTGGGGTGAAGAATTGCATTTTGAAGAGTCAAATTTGTGTATGTCTGAATATCATTGCTTTAATAGTTCCATTACATTGCATTTATCTTTCTATTGATTTGAATGTTCCCTTGAAATTAGATTTATAGTTTATGATTGAACCAGAATTCTGTATTATGATTTGATAGAACTAACTAGAGGGGAATCTAGTGTTATTCTGTGTTTGGGAGATGTTCCTATTAAATAGATCGACTCATTATTTCTTTATCATTAATCCTTCATTTTACATTTGCATCTTCATTATCTATGATTGAATTACTAGTTTTTAGAGCTCGTATGATTACTGAGGTCTCCAGATTGGCTAGATTTAGTTGAATTTAATTTGCCTGAGCTGGTTCCTATCTAGGCCTAGCTTTGTTTACCTCTTCTATTTTCAGGTTAAGAACATACTCCTATTAGACTAGGGAAGATTCATATTCATCAAAAATAATTCATTTAAAGGAGTTGTACATTCAAATTTAGAGGGAAATTAGTTATTCATTTACATTTCTCAACTGTTGTATTCAATTATTTCTTTAATATTTGGGTATTTTGTATTTAAAGAGAAGAAGAACAATCTATTTTATCAAAACAATGTTCTCTTGACACTACACCAAGATCCATCGATGAAAGCAACAATCTTAACAGCCATCCCAAGCATCTTGTCAACACTGAGAATGTTATTTGAGAGTTTTCTTGAAGAACTCTGTCTTCATGACCTGACAAGTTGTTGAGCATTTATGAGAGACTTATGGAAAAAGTATATAAATACTCAATGGAAGCACTTCATTCTTCATATGCGATTTGTGAAAATAGAGCAGAGAAAAAATAGAGCAAAAAGAGAGCAGTTAGAAAAGCGTCCTCAACTCAATCCAATGGACTCCAAACAGATCACTCACAAGTTACACAGATCAAAGTAAGTACCAAGAATACAAAAGAAATCTATTATTATTTTTGAAATGCCTTAAATTTTAAAAAAAATGGAAACCACTTCAATAATAGTAAAGTTGAAGAGTGATAAGAAGAATGTCGTTAAGTTGATAAAGAATAGCACTTGTGTGGAACCTAAATACAAGAGATGCCTAGAGATTGCATTGCAACCCTATGATTCTAGCACATTTTTAAAAATTCCACCTAGGGTTTTGTTGATAGAAGATGTAAGATCCTATATTCACTACAAGATCATTGTTATTGGTGATCTAGAGATAGATAAATCTTACAAGAAGTTGTGTGAAGAATAAGGGAACCTGAAGGAAGAACACAAACACTTATAGGTAAAAGGGATAAAAAATGCCCTATATTTCCCAAGGGTTTTCAAAATTGACTGGATTAGGTTGGAACTAAGAAGAATGCATGATCAGAAGTTATGGTTGGATGAACCGAAGTAGATTATAAAGGATGTGTTACATGTTGTAATTGGTTACTCCATAATTGACAAACCAAAGGCACACAAGCATCCTTCTTGACCATAAGTTGAAAAAATACCAATGCTATATGGGATAACAGAGGACTTAAGGTGAACACCATCACCAATGAGGAATTGAGGTTTGGTGCATGTGTGGTAGGTTACAAAATATTTTAGGCCAACAGGCTAAACAACATAGCATCAACAGCAGTAAGCACAACTTACAAGATTGTCACAAAGGGAATACCGATGGATCTATGTGAGATCCTACTAAAGAAACTTGATGAGAATATGACAAAAATCAGGTCTACCAAGACAAACACATATAAGTTCAGCTCACTTATAATGTGTATATTCTTTTATTTTCAAGAATACTTTCCTTTAGTGGGCAAAGTGAAGTGGGATATTACCAAGCCAGTCACATTGCAGATAAGTGACCTTATCAAGTCACTAGGTGACAACTTTGATTTAGTAATGACTGAATACTTCCTTGAATTCAAGGAAAAGATGATGGAGAAAGTGAGAAATCATGTACAGTTGATTGAAAAGTATAGGGATGAAATATGTCTTATGGTGGATTCAGATTTCACTCACATTAAACTAGTTGTACCAAGGGTAGTTTGGTTACCACCTCTTGACTATGAGATTAACATAGATCAAGAAACAAATACAATTGATGCATTGATGAATGAACCACTTGATAGTAAAAAACCAAGATTTGAAACATATGAAGAGGCAAATTCAAAGATAAAAACAAGCCTAGACATAAAGAAGACTGTCAACAAGAAAAACAAGATGGTAAAGAATCTTGAGAAGATGATGTCAGTTAATGAGGAGGAAAAAGAACAAATAAAGGAAACCAAGGAATGGGGTACCATCAGTGAAGAGAAATATGAGAAAGAATCAGATTCTGAGGCCACTACATCTGATGTGCCTCCACCTCCAAACAAGAAACCAAGGACTACAATAGCTCAAAGGACAAGGAGCCAAACTGCAAAGAAAGATTCTACACCCCTCAAGAAAGGTCAAGTGAGGACCTATAAGAGGAAGAAAGAAATAGAAAAGAAAAAACCTACCTATAGGAGGAGAAAAATCCTCAGGACCAAGGTTGATATTGAAGATTCAAAATAGGATGATCCTAAAATAGAAAAGAAAAGCTTAACACTTGAAATAATTGATGAGACTACTGATTCAATTGCTACAATAGGTATAGTGACTGATAGATAAATCAAAAAATGGGTAAAGCTGGATCTTGAGGATAAAAATAAAATAGAAGATGCAATAATCAGGGCTATGGTAAACTTCAAATATGTACCAGTTGAGTTTGGTAATAAATTACCCAAACCACTGAGTGAGATAATATCAACATGATGGTCTTATGCTTTGAACTTTGAAAAGGAAGAAAGGGAGAGGATACTTGTAAGACTCATGCCTCCCAAATAAAAAATGGAAGAGATCAAAGAAATGATGAAGAAGCACTCAAGTAAATTTGTGGCTAAGATAAGAGCCTACAAGGTGCTATAGGGGAAATTCTTAGATTTGGACAACATGACATGCTAAATGGAGACAAATTCTAGATCTACCTACAGAATCAACAAGTTGTGAGAATCAATTTCTTCTCACCGAAACACCTAATATAGAGGAACATAAAGATAAAGAAAGTCCTAAGCACATTGCTTTGGATAATGTGGATAATAATGATCCCATTGACTTAGATAAAGTCATGGATGATCTTAGCATTCAAGACATCACTCACTATGATTCTGATAAAGATCCACAGAAGGAAGCTAATGTCACATTTTCACCAAGTCCTTCCTTTTTTTGCACATATTTAGTGTCTGTCTTATTTTATTTTATAAAGACATCTGATGGTTGGCTACCAGTACCACCCACTACTTTGTTTCTCAGATGGTAGTTGTTTCTAGCTTTGTTTACTAAATCTGTAGTTATCCTATCTTTCTCTACATCTAAAGCTTTTCTAATAAGTGGAATATCTTGATTGTCTTGAGCATAACATCTTATATGATCATCAGTTCCCTCAGTTTCACTATCAGATAAGATCTTTTGATGATGATTTTCTACCCTCCTTTGTGAAATACAAGAATCATGATTTTCATTTTCACTTTTTGAATCTATATCATGGCATGAGTAAGTATTTGTCATACTATGATCACACTGTTCACCCTCATCATTTCCCTATTCTTCACTTACTCTCAAGTCTAAGGAAATAATACAAAAATTAGGGTTATGAGGGGCTTCACAAGCCTCACACCAAGGATCATCATTGCAAAAATGGACAACATTTTTTTGTAGAGGGTCTAGAGTTCTATTATCTATCTTTTCTTTTCTAGGTATAATAATAGGCTTCCCATCCTTGAACTGAGTTCCATAAGGATGGTTTTGCATTCTATTTTGAGGATTGTATGTAGGATTATAAGAAGGCCTATTATTCTGAGGAGCCCTATATTCCTTATACTCTGGTTCTTTTAAATTGCTCCTACTAAACCTTGAGTGATCCCTTCTATTCAACTTACCAGATACTCTTCTATTCATTTCAATATTCATTGCTATCTTATAAGCATCAGTAAGAGTTCTAGGATTTTTATCTCTAAGAGCATATCCCATCTTAGAATCAAAGGAATTCAAATAAGTTGCTAGACATACCTCTTTGTCCAACCTTATTTTCTGAAATAGCTTGTGCATAGCTCTTTGAAATCTTGTATTAAACTCTGTGACCTCTTCAATTTAATTCTTTTTGATATTGTTGAACTCATTCAACAAAAATCCTTTATTTGTTTTATCTCCATATTGATCCTTAAATAATTCAATCAACTCGTCCATAGAAACAACAGATCCATTAGAAAGGCTTCTAAACCATTCTCTTGCATCTTCCACTAAAGACTGAACAAATAATTTCATTAACACATCCTCATGAGTGATATTTAAATCATCAACAAAATCAATGAACTTTCTTAAATGTGTTTCACAAGAAATAACATTGTTACCTGCAAACTTTGGGAGCTTTTCTCCTTTATCACCCACATCTTTAGGGAAAGCATTAGGATATCCAGGGATACCAAAAAAATTAAATTGTTTATACCTTTTAGTATACAATGGTTTCCTTTGAAAACTATCATCTTCCTTGAAAGTAGTGACCTTTTCTTTAGAAGTAGTAATATTTTCTGGCCCAGCATGAGAATATTTTGAAGACTGCAAAAAATCTATTTTTTTCTTCATTTCAACTGTTGCAGCTTCCATTTGTGCCTTTTCTAACATTTTTTCCATGGTTTCTTTTTCTATTCTCAATTTCTCCAAGTCAATATCTAACTTGGACATTTGGTCGGTTAAAGGCTTCTAAAACTTAGGTTCTTGATTTTTGTATTCACTCGTCTTTAGATTACCTTTATCCTTTTGTGAAGTAGAAGCCTTATGAGTGAGTGGTATTTCTTGGTCTTTTTGAGACCTCTCTGTATCTTTCATATTTTGATGTCTTGAAGATTTTCTTTTTCTCTTATCAACATCCTTATGCTCATTTTTTTTTCTTTTCATTTCTCTATCCCATTTCATTTGTTGAACTAGGGAAAGTTATTTCATGATGAAGTTCTCTTCATTTGCTAGCATATTAGAGGGAGTATCTTTATAATCTGAACTAGATGTACTTGTCTCTTCTCTCTCATTTCAAGTAGAAGTGACAGTAGGTGTTTCTAGTACTCTTTCAATAGCTTCTTCATACTCTAAAGTATTTCCATCATGAGAATGTTGATTGCTATTCATGTCGCTCCTAACATTACCCTCTTTACTTCTTGGAGGGGTTTCATCCATACTAACCTAGTTTCTATTTTCCCTCCAAGAGATTTCCATCCTTGAGGATGGTGGGATTCCACCATATAAAACCTTCTCAAGATCACTTCTCATCCTTGACCTAGTATTCATTCTAAAAAATATTTACCAACTTTGTACTAATCTCAAAGATTTCCTTTTAGAGTCGCCACCCAATGATTTGGGATGAATGAATACTTATCAAAGAACAATTTTGACAAATACAACTAGTATGATTTGTAAAAATCTTAAAACTTTAAAACACCAAAGATTTTTGACTACTTGGACTTGAGATATTCTGAAATTTCTTTAACCGGACTTTATAATCTCTAATTCCCCAGCGGAGTCGCCAATTTATTAGGGTTTTTTCTTGCAGGGCCTCTAAAGATGCTTGAATACTTTAAATAACTCTATGACTCCCAATGCCTTTGATACTATGAATCAAGAAAGAGAAAAACACTAATTGATGAGGTATTTTGATAACACTAGGGATACCTATTATCACCTCCTTTTCTAAGATCCACTAACTTAGGCAGGTCTTACCTATGACTGATTACTGACTTGATAGTATCTTTAGAGTTGATTTTACTTATGTGCTAAATGCTCTATTTTTATATGGACATGTATATAACAATGCAGATAACTATGACTATTCTAAGAAAAATCTTGACAATCCAAATCAATATCATAGTGATAGAAGACAACAACATAACAGGGAATTTCATCTTTCTTTCCTTTTGCAATTCTTGTGAATCTAGGAGGAATAACCTATTGATTTACTCTTTAAGAAATCAACAAACTTCAACTATAATCACATATGAGTACAATTGATTCTACACA
>MU228383.1:80266-101954 GCA_018584345.1 Thuja plicata | reverse complement strand
CCATATAAACCATGGTCTTAAATATAACAAGAACCAGTGATACAAGGATTTTCATCCTTCTTCCTTTTGATGTAGGAGGGATAACCTAATGATTCACTCTCCAAGGAATCACTAAAATGGACACTGTTCTGCTGACATAGGTCCTTACTGAGTTCATCTTATCTTTTCTTAGTAACAATAGTATTTTGATTAAATTAGTTTTGATACCTTGAAATAACTCGGACAATAATGGGTTATCAGACTAATTTCTGAACCAGTGCCTATCCTTTGGGCTACAGAGTCAAATAAATTAAGATCTCATAGAAACAAAATATAGTAAGCTGCCTTACAACCCACATGCAATTCAGATAAGTTGCCTTACAAATTACCCTGTTACCTCTAAACAATTGTATCAAATCTTTAAACAAAGCAGTATGCTCCCTGAAACTACTCACAAAACTTATTTCTTTCCTTAAAAGAAACTTGCAAGCAATTAGATAGTTACCTAATAACCAAAATGCTTCAGAATGCCTTGCAAACTTAACATAAAAGAGCATACATAGAGAATAAAGAGATAGCAATTGAAGAGAGTAAAATTGCACCATATTTTATTTATATGATTCAGCTTCCATACATGAAAGATCTTGCAACTTCAAAAGATATACAGAAATTTAGAACATCTGAATTCTATAATATATTTTCCCTCTTCTTCAAAGAATTCCAACATCAAAGACACTTTACAATTACAACTCTTTTTCTATATATAGGTTTTTGACCATCTTGGAATCCCTTAAGGATGCAACAAGCTTCAGATGGTCATAGAAAACCTAAACCTAAAGTATAAAAGAATGAAGAAGTGATGGAGCGATCGAGCAAAAAGATGGAAATAGATATTTTGCTCTTCTTCCAATCTGGCGACTGCAATCAGATTTGCATAGATGGTAGCTAGTAGTATTTATGTTGAGTCTGGATAGCTATGCTTGCATACTCACCTACATTCTCCTTTTGCAATAACTGTCCCTCTTGTCTTGAACAGTGTAGTGCCAAGTGTTCCCCTTACTCATCGTCCAAGATTTCTTCTTCTACTACAGGCTTCTTTTTCTTGGGTGTAGTCATCACTTCCCAAGCTTTTACTTCATCATTCGATGGCCACTTGAAGTCCTGAGTACTCTGTACTTGCACCTTTTGTCTGTTCCATCTAGCATCAGAGATGTTTTTGACATCAAGTAGGAATTTGTTGATATAAGTCTCTGCTTTGAAAGCTTCATCCAATATTTTATTAAATCCTTCTATATCAACATCTGCTCCCAAAAGAAATGCCTCATCACTAGGCATCTTAGTGTCAAATTAATTCTTCCAGGCATCTACAGCCTTTACTTGGTCATCATCTCCCCTTAAGGAAGGAATAAACTTATTAAAATCATTTGAAAAGAGGCTCAACTTAACCTCTATCTAGTTTAATTTTCCTTTAAAGAATGAGAGAGAAATATTGACTCTTTTGATCTCATCTTCAACTTCAGTTACTATTTCAGGAAAATCTAGTCTAATGGCTTGTAAAGATGATAATTTTTCAAATAACTTTGCCCTAGCAGACCACTTTGTAAAGTAAGGGTTTAGAATGGCAAGGTACCCCATTACCTCAGTATGCAAAGTTGGCAACTTATTGTATGTATTGACTACAATATCAGTTTTATCCTTTAGAATCTCAATTCTATGTTGTAGTATACCTTTCAGTACCCTAAAAGCAATTGCATTTCCATTTTCTTCATCTACCTCTTGTTCCATAGCCTCCTCTGACTTAGGCTTATACTCAATTTGCATTGGTGGTGGTTGTGCAGGTACATATACCACCTCAGGCTTTGTCTCCAACTTCTCCATTAATTTTTTTACCATCTGATCCCGCTGGTACAATTGTATGTGACACATCTCCCTATCCTTAGACAATGCACTTGTTTCTTCCAACAAAGTATTATACCTCTCAGACAATTGTTTAGTCTTCTCTTCATTCAGGTGAGCCCAATGTGTCATGATTTGAGAGATTTCTAAGTCCCCTTTATTTTGTACAGACCACACCATTTGATTGCCCACCATATTTTCTTGAATATTTACTAACTGGGGTCTTTGGTCTTTTGGGCTTAGGCTCCATATTGCAAAAGCCTGGTATTTTGGGCTACACCCAAATCCTTTTATCATATCTCTTATCTAGACCTCACTAGCCATTTTAAGATCTGGCTATTTTCTAATTTGGTCTATGATGAAGGTAGATGCAAAATCCCATCCCTCAGCCAACAGTATTCCACTTCCCAGCACCATTTTTCTTGCATTCTCGGGAGAAATATCCTCATTTTCAGGATCATAATTCTGTAAAGCCACTAGGGCTTCATCTGTTATTGTCTCTTTTCCATCCACAGTCAATTGGGATCTGAGCTGCTCTATTTTATGCCATCTTAGGAAGTCTTTAAACTCCTTTTTTTTAACAAAGCTATCATCACTTAGAATTTTTTGTTGATGAAGCAATCTTTCATCAACACAGGCCTTGAGTGGTATCTCAACTTCATGATCATATAACCTAGTGCCAAGTACTAAGGCCTTAGAATTATCCTTTTTCTTGCTCTATCCTTCCAGTGAAGGCTTCCCTGCTCCCAATTTTTTCCTCTTTGCAGCAGGCTCCTCTACATCATCAGGCTGGGTGGCCAATGTTAAATCGACAATGTGACCCTCTACTCCCTGCAACTGTGGAATCTCATCCATTTATTGCTCTGAGGCTTGTTGTGGTGAAGGATACATAGTAGGACGTGCATAATCACTGTCACTACCACTATCATACTCTGACTCTGAGTGTTCAGGTGTCTGAGCACCTTTCTTGTCAATGACTGTATCCAGTTGCTCTATAAGCACATAATAGTTGTCTATCATGGCCTTAATTATATCAAAATATGGGAGGTCAGGGTAAAACCCCCAAAAGACAACCCATTTCTTTTTATTTGCTTCTCTAGTTTTAGCAACTCCTGGATTCTCAATCTTCTAGTACGGATAGCATCTTCATCTAAGATGTTCCTTGTTGCATCTTCTTCTATGCACTCACAGTAGACATTCATATTAGGGATTGTAGGTGTATATAATTTCCTAACCCCTGCCATGAAACATTCTAGATCAATGTATCTATAAGGGGCTTCCCCCATCCTATATTTCTCCAACCATTGACCCACTGCATCAATGGCATTCTTTCCAATTGTAAAGTTAAAAATCTTGAATTGCCTAGGGGTTATAGTCCTTTTCTTGTGTGGTGCAAAGTTCTCATTATCTATTAATAATAACTGCCATATGAATTCCATTGCAGCCACTCTTGCAGGCACATGATATGGTAATAAATGAGGTGGGTGAATACACCCATATACTCTGATAATGGTATAATTCTCCTCCAAGAAGAAATCACCCCAATTATGCTTTCCAGGCTAGCTATCTGTATAATCACAGGGCCTGAGTAATTGTATAACCTTCAATGGGACTCTAGTCCTGCTTGTTCCCAAACTCTGTACAATTGGATACACAATCTAATTCTGAAAAGCACAGTAGTCACACTCCCTAGTAATGTAATTCTAAACCCTCACCCAAAATTGGATAGGATTTGGTGCTGACTGGTAGAATCTCTGGGGATTTAAATTATTAACGTCCATGATTACAAAATTGAAGTACAAGAGGAGATGCATAAAGACTGAGTAATGCAAAAATTTAGGCTCCTTTTCCTTTGGATTCTTTAGTCCTTTCTGGGTTGCAATGAAACCTTCATGCATTTCATCAATTATGTGTTGTATATAATCATAACTAGTGCTTGAATGCACCTCTTGTAAGTCTAGCACCATCATCAGGATGCCAGCATTAATTTTCTCTGCATCTCCATCTTTCCCTAGCACTCTACATAGAGCATAAGAGATATACTTAATGTAGAAGTGTATATCCTTATAATAATATGGATTTGGCTCAGCCATAGGATCTAAGTAATTTTTTACTTCTTTCAACATGTGTTTCTACGATAAGCCTTTAGCAATACCAACCTTCAAACTATACCTCTTCTCCTGCCTTGTCATGTCAATTTTAGTATACATGGTGCTAAATAAGCCAAAGGCTTGCATGAATGAATTCCTATTCAAAATTAAAAGGGCAGTGCCATCATCCCTTTTGATGGTCTTTTTCAAAACATCACAGTGATTGGCTAGGTCTAAGAATAGGTTTATATCTAGGAAGATATCAGGAACAAGTAACCTAGCTAAACCACAGGTCCAAGGGTTTGATACTGGGATGGGCTTATCAGAATTCTTATAAAAATAATTGAAAAGGGAGAAACCTGTTGTCCCTAGAGTCACAACATCTCGAATGTCCTTGTACTCATCAAGGAGAACATTAGCATTAGCCTTCTTATTCTATGTTGAACCAGGCAGGAGACGGAGGAATTCATCAGAAAAACTCATGTTTCCTTTCTGTTCCTCTTCACTTCCTCCACTTGTTGGAGCAACACTCATAGCCCTGCTCATACTTGAAACACCTTGAATCTCTTACTCCTTACTGATATTGAAACAAATCTATCTCAGAGATCAGCTGACCATCCTGTGCACAATTTCCTGAAATTTAGAACTCTTTGATCAACTTTGGAAACACTACAAACTGAGCAAAATATCTCTTTTTTGAAAACTTAACAACTTGGGCTCTGAAAACTGAAAGCACGGTGAATGAAAATGAATGCACCATCAACTCCTTATAGCCATCATTCAGAGTATGCAACTCATAATTTAGAAACATCAGTTCTGTCATTAATTTGACATACTGTGAACTTGAATGAAAACCTAGCCATAGTTCCATGAGCTTGATAGGAAATCAAATTTTCAAAAATGAATCCTCAGAAAAATCATACAAAATTTAAAAGAGCTGACATGTCACACTGTGATTCGTTAACTATCTTACATCTCAACTACTCTTTTTGCACAATAATCAAAATACAAGCCTGTGATTGGTTACCAAGTGATTCATACTGTCACATCACAAACTGCCACCATTTTTTAGATTTTGGGATCAATCGACTGTGTGACTGCATCTAGTCTTTTTGTCATGGGCCTCTGTTACTAACCCATGGTTTATCTCGATACATGGCGACAATGCATTTTCTTACCTTTGGCTGACCCAAGTCATGATCTGGCGATCACGCGACCCAACAGAAATCAAAGTCGCTCATAGTTAACATTAACTCTTTACTTTTTCTGAGACCTTGTGACTAACCATTGCCTTTAACCTTTTACAGTTATCTCCTAGTCACTGAGTGTTTTTGTTTCATGCCAAGACTATGCGACCATACCTAGTCGCCCGATCGCAGAATACAAGTCCTGAATGTTTAATTTTACCATAACAGGTTATATGCGCCCTTTTTCCACTTCTGACGACTGCGCAACATACCTTAATTGCCAAGTCGGGAGGAATTTTCCCTTTGGGCACTTTTCTTCTCAGACTTTGTGACCACCGTTAGATCCTCTGATCTTTTTATCCTACGACCGTCGCTTAATCGCCAAATGTTCGTGCATACCCTTAAATCTTTCTCAGACGCCGCGACTAAAAGGAAAGCACTTAGTCTCATTGTCGCTGAGTCCATTTTCTATTTTTGGCAATCATGCAATAATCCTTTAACGTCCACCCACCTTATGACACATGTCACACAATCATTGGTTCACTTACTGCATAATGGAGAAATGAGTCATCAACTTGTTCTGGCGACAACCTGACTATTCTTTATACTAAACCTCAGACGGTTAGTCGCGAAGTCTCGGTCAAAATCTCTTAACCGCTATTCCATCTCAAGACCTCATGAATGAAGGCCTTTCTTAACCTTTTAACTTTGGATTCATTTGGTGATAAAGTGACATGAAGTAATCGCGAAGTCTGAAGATGTTTTGATAACTGTTGAAAATTTCTTGCCATTACCCGACTAAGCAGTGGGTCCCTTCTGCATAAAGCTTTATGACATAGTTATCCTGCGACTACCTGACATGAAGAAATAGTTGAGTCTCATAATGCCAAAGGAATATGCTGAACTTGAATGAGACCACGTGACAAAAGGAAAATGCAAAGTCGGGAAGACTTATGGAATATTCGTTTGGAGTAATGTGACAAGGCGATTTAATTAAAACACATGCCTTAATTGCATAGAAAAAGTAACATCGAAATAGAATGACATGACCTAGGGTTTATTTTTTAACGTTTAACATTGGAAGACTTAGGGTTTTCAGGGTTTTGCAAATTAAGTTAGGTTTAGACTTGAAAACCTGAAAACTTGACACAGGTAAGGCCAAAATGAACGAGAGATAGGTGACTAAAAACACCAGGATACAGAGAAAAGGATAGGGAACCAAGAAAACTGTCAAAACAAAAAATACAACCAACAGGAGCCACACTGTTTTCTCTAGTCTATGATGCTAAAGTAGTACTACCTATTGAGGTTGAAATCCTATCTTTGCGGATCTCTCTACAAGGACTAGTTACTAATGAACAATACCGCATTGATTGGATAAATTCTCTAGACCTACTGGATGAGCGTAGGAAATAGGCATTTGATCACCTCAAAGTGTACCAAGTGAGAATGTCCAAAGGTTACAACAAGAAGTTTAAACCACACAAGTTTGAAGTGGGGGACCTTGTCCTAAAAGAGAATCCTAAAAACTAGCCTAACAAAGAGCAGAAAGGAAAGTTTAAACCTAACTAGCTGGGACCTTATGTTATCACTGCTACTTTTGGGACTAGAGCTTATTAGTTAGCTACACTTGAGGGAGACATTCTTCCTAATCGTATCAATACTCTACATTTGAAGTGGTTCTATGCTTAATGTTCAGCTAGCAGAGCCTGTACAGCAAAAAGTTCTTGCAAAACACAAAAAAAATTTAGAAAATTGATCCTAAAGAAATTCAAAAATAGTGGAAAAGGTCCTTCAAAATGGGTATCATTGGTGAAAACCTGGTAAATAGGTGCCTTGATACTAAAAAAACATTCAAAAAAGCAAAAATTGAAAAAAATTGAAAACGAGAAAAAGTGCCTTGATGAGCACCTGGTAAAACAGGCATCTTGGTAGCAAAAAGAAAGAAAAAGATCTTGCCAAGTTGTGAAAACCTGGCAATTAGGTGTCACTTGTGTTCTGCGCTCCATCTATCAATGCACTACTAATACTAGGCCTTCATAATTTTTCCTGTGCTTGTACGCTGACTTCATTTTTCCTACATGACTATCTTATCCTCGCTTGGGATTTTTCTATCTTTATGTCTTAGGAAAAGGTCATTCTGCACTACGGGCATCTTTATTAACATAGTCATTCCTGGTTGCTAGGTTGCTCTAGGATGGTTTGCCTCATGAACATGATGTTTCTCAATACATACAAAACAATGTCACTTACTCAATACATAGGTGTCTTTTGACAACATGGGACATGACATTTAAACACTCACATAACATTCCTACAAAGCCATATTGGATCGCAAACATGAATGGATTATCCTATTAAGGCACAGACATGGAACACCATATTACTTGTATTACAATTTTATGATTGATGAATCTTTACTATGTTTGATAGATGAATGAATAAGTACTACTTAAACACACAGTTTGATAATGGTTTGATTATGATTCTTTAATGTCCTGATGATGTTTTCAACTAGGGGCATCTAAGTAATTATAAATTTTATTTGATTGATTCTCAATTTATGATTTATTATGTGTTCTTAGTTACTCAATGAAGTCTGCGCAAAGACAAAGAGTCACAAGGATTGGGGGCATAATGTTTTCTTGAATTTATGCATATGGTGATTGTTTCATATGATCCTATAAATTTCACCTAACTTTGATTTTTATGGTAAGAGCTGCCACTATGGGTGGATAGCCACATATATCTCGATCTTTGTTATGTGTAAACTATGGTGAGTATTGACACAATTTCCTTGTCTATCTTCTGATCTAGATTCTCACTAAGGTATACAAATCATAATGTACCCAAGGATATGAATTTTCAAGGTCATTGCGGGTTCAATATCTTTCCTTAATCAAAAACTGGTATATTAAAAGGAAGGTGACTGTTTTGTTATCCTGGCTTCTATGCCTTGATTCCTAAGTCTATTTCTGACATTCCAATAAAACATAGTATTCATATTATCATAATATCAGTGGGTATTAGTGATGATTGTACTATTTGATGGTATTCATTCCAAAAGCGCCCAATGATGATAAAAATGTTGCAATATTTTCTAAATCAATGACAAGTCCTAAGAGTCTTCATATAGCTGCATTTAAAGATTGCCTGATGCATTTTTCCACAGTACATAACAAACATAAGAAATTTTATGCTCTAAACATGATTTCTATCTTCTTCTACAAATATCAAGTTAATTACATCATTTATATTACTGATATCATCCATAGCATACATTTTTCATTCATTTGAAAACATGAAACTAAAAAATACAAAAATAAAACATCCATGTATTGCATTTTTACTTATGCATCCTAAGTGCATCCATACATATATTTTGCATCGCTGGAAAATCAAAGGAAACATACATTTGCATTTTCACATAGATATCATTTGTTCATATTAGTAATACACTCATCACATCCACATTATAAAAATGATGTTATCAACTATAAACTAACTCACCACGAGATCAAGATATCATCACATGTGCAAAAGATACATTTACCACATCTATGGAAAGCAAAATGGATACATTTACCACATGAAACATGTCAGAATTCAGAAACTACAAACATGATACAAATCAAAGCATAAATAGAATCAGTGAGCATAAAGAGTATCAGTGAGCATAAAGAGTATCAATAAGCATAAAGAGTATCACAACATAAAGTGTATCAGATAGTATACAGAGTGTCAGTGCACATAAAGAGAATCAGTATGCCAAAAAGCATGAATCAGATATATATACAAATCAATGTAATGTTCAAAAGGGGGATCTTAGCAGGATCTAGATATACATATATAATCTCAAAAAGAAGAAAAATAGTGCACAAGTATCAACTCTAGCCCACCCCCTCTCCCTGGTTAGGAGGAGGAGGAGGAGGTGGCATGAATGGAGCTGCTAGAGGTGGCATGGCCCCCTCTGACTGGTGAGCTATATGAGAAAAAGTGGGTGCTCTCTGACCCTCAAGAACTGCTATGTGATACAAGGCATAATAATATGTCACCCTCTATCCTTGATGGACTATTGTCTGGGCATGGGTGTCTCTCTCAGCTCTAAGCATCTCCCCTTGTGTATCCCTCTTAGCTCTCAGCCCCTCAATCTGTCTATCCATGTCTGCTAAAAGTGCCTCTGCAGTAGTAACTCTAGCCTCCAAGGCTGTGATCTAAGCTCTGAGCTGCTCTCTCTCCTTCTCACACCTCAATAGAGGGTCCTTGTCTCTACCAAGATCCTACTCCTTCACTTTCTATCTCCATTGTCTTTTCTGCTCAGGAGTAAGTAAAGGGCCTGGATCTCTTTGTGGAGCCACAAATCTGTATCTTGGCTGTCTCTTCCCACTGTCGCTCAGACCGCTAGTATCCACTACCTCTCCACCTCCCCCCTATCATCACCATCATGCCTATCATCTAGGGGAGGATGCCTGCCACCTCTGTTGCCATCTCTACCGCCATCATGGCCCCCATGTCTACCTGGTGCTCTATCTCTGCCGCCTCTCCCCCTGACAGGTCCATCCTCAAGATCATAATCCAGCGGCTCCTCTATATGAGGAATCATCTCCTCAGGCACTGTGAATCATGGAAATGGATGCTGAAGCATCTCTGCCATGTACCCATCTGATACTCCAGCATCCTCAACATCTGGGTGAGGGTCCCAATCTATCACTACCATATCACGGATGTCCTATGAGGCAGTATCATAAGTCAGTTGTGCCCCCCACTCAGCTACCTCATCTCTAATACATGCATATACTACCACATCCTCTGTGCGGCCCTGTCATCAGCCATACTGCCTCAGAACTCTGGTAATCAAAAAGTGCTCAATAATATATCTTGTACGCCCAATCAAATATCTGCTATAGCACAAAAAGGGAACCTACCATGCATCAGAAGTCCATACCTCACAATCTAGGTATGGTCGCCATGCGACCTCTGTCATATCATCGAATAATCGATGCCAATACTCAACCTTTCCCAGGTGGGGCTACTATAAGAGACCTACGTACATGTACACATAGGGTTTCTCTAGTGCCCTCTGCCTATCACCAATTGGCTATGTCACAGGGATGTGCTCCCAGGCCCATATCTGAAGAATCAATATACCCACAGTCATGCTGCAAGTATGGTGGTATACAATCTCATGAAGCTCTTGATATATGTGAGCGAATATGTAGCTCCCCTAGGAAAATCATCGGTGGTGGACGATCATCTGCTCTACCATGCTGACCCAGCCCACCAAGAAATCATGCTGCCCTTTATTCGACATAAGGATGCCACCTACCAATCCAACTAAGTATATATCTAATCGATCATAGTGATCGACCATGTAGTCCCAGGATAGGTATCTGTCATCTATACTATCATCCTGAAAGAATATCCACATAGTCCTGATCGCCACACCAGATCTCGACTTGAAGAACACCTCATTTCCAACCATGGGCATGCGCAAGATCCTCTAAACATCCTTGGGTGTCACAGTGATCTCACTAGTAGGTAGGTGGAAGGTGTTGTGCTCTGAATTCCATCTCTCGGCTAGAGCAGTCAACAACCCTTGGTTTACCTTGATCTTGGGTAAACCAATCCACACCGAATCATGATAGTCTACTCATCATCTGACAATTGGCCAGACAATGCCATAACTCACGTCAGATAAGTGCCTCGAAAGGTGACTACCTCAAACTGGGACTGAATTTTGACAACACAGTAAAGCATCAGCATTCTATCTACAACAAAGGGCACATTCCTACTTAACTAAGTCATTTCCAATTTGCAGAATGCAAATAGATCAAAATAATTTAAAAACCTAAGTCTTCTACTAGATGCGATCCTAGAAATACAGGATGTGATTACGCATACAGGATGCGATCCTAGAAAAATAGGATGCGATCCTAAATGTGGGGTGCCATCCCCAAAATCTAGGATGTGATTCCCTGATGGTTTCTAGCTAAATATAAGACTAAATCTAAAAAACTGGATGCAATCTGAGAAAACCCAGATGTGACACAAAATCTGGGAAAAATCAGATGCGATGCGCATTTTGCAGGATGCGATCCGGAATCCTGGATACGATCCTACCTTTGACTAGCTATAAAACACACCAAATTGCATAAAATTCAAATATGCAAAATTCACAGGGTAGTTTATCGAGCACTTACCAGTGGTGGGTAGTCGGCTGGTCGCTGGTGTTGTCGACTCATCTTGAATCGATGTTTCCTCACGGGGACCACCATTTTCTCTGCAGAGCTCTCTGATTTGGTATAGCTGAATGCGAAAATGAATAGTGAAATGGTCTATTTGGAGGGTTATATGGGTCTTTTGAGACATTTAGGGTTTTCAAAACTCCTCCCAGACAACTACCAAATCATTTGTGTTCTCTTTTTCCTCAATCGGGAACCAAATCGAAGGTACCTACAATGTTTTCAGTAGCACAGTGTCCTTTTGTGACAGTTTCAGAAATTGCGAATTTGCTTCATTTTTTTTCCACATTGGTAAATACTGCACATTTTATCATACATCTTGATCTAAACATCATTATCACTCATATTTTTACGTAATTAGCTTGATAATCGTGTGTTTATTTTTAAATACACCTTCTTCTACTCCACTCTTTCTAACCTTATTGCTTCCTACAAGTGTTTTGTTCTCTACAACTGAGGGATTTTATTTCTTTCCTTCAATTTTGTTCCTGAGGGGGCATGATCACACTATGATCAATTAAATTTTTTGCTCAAAACTGTATTAACAATGACTTCATTATCAAACAAACTAGGGGCATAACAGTTTCCTTGACTAAGTTGGATCTGTTGGATAGAAAGCTTTGGTTCTCATGAGCTAGATATCTTATGCTTCCTCATTTTAGAAGATTTTTAAAGCTCCTGGCAGCTTCATATTGGCTTTTGGATGACAACCAAGTTTAGAATCAGTATTATCAATTTTGAAACGATAACCAAGTTTAGAATTGGTATTTTTAAAATCTTTTGTGGATCTTTGTATGACAACCAAGTTCAAAATTAATTATATCAGTTTGGTTCAATCAAGTGCGAGACTGATCTCATCAACATTTCATTCGACAACCAAGAATGGGATTCTCAATCTCTCTGAAGTCAAAATAAAAAAAATAAAAACTTTCTTTGAATCAATGTGCTGCTTGCACATCAATTCAAAGAGGGGCAAATGTAACCACCTGAATTTGGGCCGTTACAACTATGGACCCTATTTTTCCTAAGCATGATCATACCCTCAATTATGTCCAAATTACCTTGTTACTGCTTGACATAATTCTTCAAATCAATTTAATGTCCTAGGTGATTTTTATCACTAATTTATATTAACTATTATAGCCATGTAATTCAAATCAATTTCAACCAATCAAATCAAACCAAAATCAAACATGGCTATAGTATTTAATTATAAAGGAATTAAATAAATCCCTAAATCAAATATCCACTTACAAAATAACCCATTCCCCTAGCTTATTTAATTTAATTAAAATGGCTATAGTCTCCTAACTATTAAAAAGCAATTAAATTGTTTAAATAATTAATTCCTATATTTCTAAATGAATTAAATAAGTTTATTTCATTTATTAATATTCTCCTAAACTCCAACCTAACCTATCTCAACCACTTTTACCCTGGGTTCTAACCCTTCTCAACCCATTCACCCATGCTAATCTAATCCTAATCCTAAATTCTTCTCTAACCCACCTCCTAATGTTGTCACATTCCATTAAGGCATACTCAACAACTCAACCCACTTAAGAAAGTCTACTTTCTCAAGCCATCCTCTTACATCCTCCCTTGCCTCTTTAAGGCTTTCATTAATGCCTTATTAATGAAGATTCCTTAAGCCTATGTCTCTCCCATGCCTTATTAATGCCTTGGGCATTAATGGGTCTTACATATTCATTTATGAGTCTCCTAATTCATAAATGAACCTTGTCCCCCCTCTCTCTCTCTCTCTCCCATTCTTCTATAAATAGAAGCCTGTTTTGAGAGAAAATAAGCCTTCAAATTTAGATCAAAACACATTGTTATGCTGTTGGATTCATCTTAGATTTGCATTTCACTTATGATCTCATGTTAGTTCATTGTTTTATTTTCATCTTTTAAAGCTAGATTACATGCTTTTTCATCTTTTTAGCTTAAATTTGAATTAAATCCTTCATGCTAGAATAGTATTGGTCACTGATTTATAGCATATTCTGAGGGCTAGTATGTTATGAATTACACTCTTTCTAGTTAGAAGGTAATAGGTCAGTTTTAGTGGGTTTTACATGGTTTTCTAACCCTTTTGGACTAATATAATGACCTACTGAGTGTTTTTTTTTATTCTATCAGGTTCTCAAATACACACACACACTCACAAAACTTAGTTCTTTCCTTGAAAGAAACTTGCAAGCAATTAGATAGCTACCTTGTAACCAATATGCTTAAAAATGCCTTATATATTTAAACATAAAACAGCATACACAACAAGTAAAGAGACAATAATAAGATAGAGTAAAGTTGCACTGTATTTTATTCATATGTTTCTACTTCAATACATGAAAAGCTTATAAAGCTTGAAGACACAGACACAAATCAAGAAAGTCTAATTTTCAATATATTTCATCCTCCTCCCTACTATTACAATTTTTGATGTATTTATAGGTCCTTAACCATCTTGGAATCCTTAACATTAAGATGCAACAAGCTTTGGATGGTTTAAAGAACCTAACCCTAAAATTACAAAAAAGACAAAGAAAGAGAATGTAGAAGCAGTGGAAAGACAAAAACAGGGGATAAGATCTTATATTGTTTTGTCTTCATCTGGATTCTGGCACCTTTGTCTGACAGTATTAAGAATAGCATCTAATATTCATATTGAGATCAAGTGACTGCCATTATAGGCTAACCTACACTTGTCTTTAGTAATAACTAACCTCCCTATGCTCAATGATTAGGCGCCAAGTGTTCCCCTTTATTCTTCATCCAGGATTTCCTCCTCTACTACCACATGATTCTTCTTCTTTGGTTTGGTCATCAGGTCCCATGCTATCACTTCATCCTCTGCTAGCCATTTAAAGCTCTGTGTACTCTTTACTTGTACCTTCTATCTTTCCCATCTGACATCTGTGATGCTTTTAACATCCATTAAGAACTTATTCATGTCAGTCTCTACCTTGAAGGCTTCATCCAAGATCTTATTAAAAACTTCCAAATCCAAATCAGATCCTAAAATAAATACCTCATTACTTGGCATTTTTCTATCAAATTCATTTCTCCAGGCCTCCAAGGCCTTAACTTTATTATCTTCTCCTTTCAATAGAGGAACAAATCTATTAAAACCTGGAGAAAATAGGCTTAACTTAGCCTCTATCTGATTTAGCTTACCTTTAAAGAAAGATAAGGCTATATTAACCTTCTTAATTTCATCCTCCACCTCTATCACAATTTTAGGTAAATCTGACCTAAGAGGCTGCAAGTAGTCAAGTTTTTCAAATAATTGGACCCTAGGAGACCAATTAACAAAATAAGGGTTCAAAATGGTGATGTACCTATTTGAGATTTGATTCTGAGTAGTTGATTGATTGTATGTTTTTCATTGATGACAACATATAGTACACAGTAATAATTATGTATATACTTATCATAATGATAATATGAAGACTTGCGTGGTTAGATACATGCTATTGAAATGTTTATTATGTTATGTTCATACACACAGACCTAGATATGATGTTTCAGTAAAGTTATGTAATTTTGTTATTGGCAGTTACAGTTTTGGAAGTATAACTGTTTAGGGCCGACATATATAACATGTTTCTTGAGTTGTGCCTTTCTTCAAGATATGCGTGTGTATATTCATGTTTAGTTATGAGTTGATGATATTCATCTAAAGGCACCAAATGTGTTTTAAGAAGATTGTAAAGTTAGAGTTAATTTTGTGAGGCTGACTTAGTGAAGCGTCCCGTCTATTCAGTTTAGACTTGTGTGGTTGTAATTATGCTTAGGTGCTTAGTAGAGCCGACAAGGATGTTATGAAGAGTTGTCTTACAGGTCCCATGATATCATACTTTGAGATATATACTTATAGCAAGTCAATTGTGATACACTAAGTGTGAATGATATGAAAAAGGTGAAAGATGTACAAAGAAGATTATTAGAGTTGGTTCATTCATCAAGAATCTATGTGAAGAAGAAGTTAAAGATTGTAACACATTGAAACTGATCAAGATAGTAGGTATACTCTATATTTCATCATCAGATATAGTGCATATCTGTTATACAGAAGGTTGTAGCCTTCACCATCAAGCAGTGAGCTTTTAGACAGTGAGTCCACCATCCCTAACAAGGTTGTTTGTAAAATACTCCTAACAGGGTCTGACCCTTAACTAGGTCACTATACTTTTTGCATTGTAAAGTACAACTCCTAATAGGGTTTAATTATCTTCTAATAGGGATTACTATAAACAATTATAGTTAATCGTGGGTGCTAATTCCCACCAGGGTTTTTACCATTTGGTTTCCCCGTAATCAAATTGTGTGTTGTGTATTGTGTTATCTGATCATGCATTTACTTTGTTGTATTCTGAAGTTAAGGAAGTAAAAGAACTAAAGTTACTGATAACTAATTCACCCCCCCTCTCAGTTATCCTTTGGGAATATTCTAACAATTGGTATCAGAGCCAAGAGCCTTGGAGAAGAAGCCTAATAGCTTAAGGAAGATCAGATGTCTTACTTTAGAAAAGAAAGCCCTAAGTTTGATGGAGAAAATTATCTAGATTGGAAAAACAAAATGATAACACATCTACAGTGTGTTAGCTTTGAGATGTTTGAAATTGCAACACAAGAAGTTGTAATTCCATCCCTAAAATACCTTGCAAAGGATGATGCTATGAATAGACAAAAAGAAACATTTACCAATAATGCAATTTCCAAAGAAGCCTTAATTATCGCCTTATCTGACAGTGAATTTTCTGAGATCAAGAAAATTGACAGAGCATATACCATATGGAAGTATTTAAAAGATATGTTTGAAGGAGATATTCAAGCAAATAATGCACGCAGGAAGACATGGAAAAAGAAATACAATAGTCTTGAGATGTTACCTGAATAAAACATGAGAGCTTACAATCAGAGGATAAATGAAGCAGTATCTGGAATAAAAAACAATGGTGGAGAAATACCAGAAGAAGATATAATGGACACATTGCTAACTACTTTGACATCAGACTATGAAAATAAGATAAGTATTCTAGAGGAAACCATGCAATTCTAACAAGACCTCAAGAGAGAGACTTTGATCAGCAAAATCTCTACATTTGAGATATCAAGATTGAAGACTGAACCTAAGAGTGAAATAGCTTTCAAAGCCTCAGTCCATGGTAAGAAATCCCTACACATCTCCAGTCATAATGAGAAAGAAGAAGTTGATGAAGAACTAGAAGAAATCATTGCTATGATTTCTAGAAGAGAAAAGAAAGGTAAAGGAAAATATGAAGGACAACTTCCTTTCGAATGTTTTTCATGTAACAAGATTGGTCAATTTGCATCTAAGTGTCCTACAAGAGTCAAGAAGTTTAGATCTGATTACGAACCCAAATATAAGAAGGAATGTTATCATGCTGAAGAAGGTGTAACTAATAAAGATTCAGGAGAAGATGAAATTGGATTCATTGCCCTTAGTGACATAGAAAGGTTTCTTGAGGAAATGGACATTGTAGATGAAAAGGAAGAACAAGAGCTAGCCCTAATTTCCAAAGCAGACATTAGAACTGATTGGATCATTGACAGTGGATGCTCTCATCATATGATAGGTGACAAAGATAGATTCCTTCATCTAGACAAATACAAAGTCTGTATGGTTAGATTTGGGGATAACACTCCCAAACCTATCATTGGAAGAGGTTCTATCACTTTGGATGGAAAGAACAAGACAAATAATGTTCTATATGTTGATAGATTACATCATAACTTGCTGAGTGTTGGACAGCTACTTGACAAAGGTTATCATTTGGAGTTCAAAGACAACAAGTGCATCATTAAAAACAAGGATGGAGACATGATTGCATCAGGCTCCAAAACAAAAGGTAATTTTTTTCACCTCAATTTTGATGTTAGTTGTTTTGTTGCAAAAGTGGATGATAGTTGGTTATGGAACAAGAGACTATGTCATATCAATTTTGATAATATAGTAAAGATCAGTAATGTCAAGGCAGTTAGAGACCTTCCTATTATTGCAAGACCAGTTGAAACAGTATGCAGGGAATGTGTTATGGGTAAGCATGTAAGGAGTTCTTTCATAAGCAAGCAAAACTCAGCTGAGAACAAATTGGACCTAGTGCATACAGATTTGTGTGGTCCTACTCAAACAAGATCATACTACATAGAAAGGTATTTTATTTTGTTTGTTGATGAATTTTATAGGATGATGTGGGTTGTGTTCTTAAAGGAGAAATCTGAAGCTTTTAAAAAGTTCAAAATATTCAAAGCTATGGTTGAGAATGAATCCGGATTGAAACTAAAATGTCTAAGATCTGATAGAGGAGGAGAGTTCACCTCTGATCAGTTTTATGACTATTGTGAAGAACATGGAATTAAAAGATAGTTGAGTGCACCTAGAACTCCTCAGCAAAATGGGATTGCAGAAAGGAGGAATAGGATCATACTTGATACAACGCGCACTATGATGATTAAAGGGAAAGTTGTGCACACCTACTAAAGAGATGCAATAAACATAGCAGTATACACTATCAACATAACTCAATTGAGGCCAGGCGCAGATAAGGCACCTTATAAAATTTGGTTTGGTAATGTACCTACAGTAAAGTATTTCATAATCTTTGGCAGTAAGTGCTACATCAAGAGAGATGATGGTGTTGGTAAGTTTGATGCCAGAAGTGATGAAGGTGTTTTTCTTGGTTACTCCACAAAAAGAAAAGCTTATAGATGTTTTAATCTAAGATTGAAAAGGGTAAATGAAAGTACTCATGTAAAAAATGATGAATATTTTATGGTTCAAGAAAGATACTATGAATATGCACCTATGATTGAAGATGAACCTAGGCCTAGCAGCAAAGATACTGTTATTGAAGAAATGTTTGATTGCATGATGTCTCATGCAATGACCCTAAATCAAGTAGAGAAGAATCACAAATTACAGAAGAAGAAGACACACCTAAGGTTCCTAAATTCACATCTAAATACGACTCTAAAGATGATATCATTGGAGATCAGAGAAATAGTGTTTTGACTAGATCAAAAGCAAAAAGTCTAGCAATGGATGAAGAGGTATGTTTACTTTCACAGATTGAACCCTTAAGTGTCGAAGATGCTTGTAATGATTCAGATTGGAAGAATGAAATGAAAGAGGAATTAGATCAGATAATTAAAAATGATACATGGGAATGGTTTCTAGACCTAGTGACAAAAATGTGATTGGAACAAAGTGGGTATTCAGAAACAAGATGAATGAAGATGGTACGGTAGTAAGAAACAAAGAAAGATTGGTATGTAAAGGGTATGCGCAGAGAGAAGGAATAGACTACACTGATACATTTTCCCATTAATTTTTTTTTGGCATATGCAACATTCAAAGACTTTAAAGTTTATCAAATGGATGATAAATCAGCTTTTCTAAATGGTGACTTAAATGAAGAAGTTTACATAGAATAACCTTAAGGATTTAATCTTTCAGATGAACTAGACATGGTATGTAGATTGAATAAAGCACTCTATGGTCTTAAATAGGCCCCAAGAGCTTGGTATGAGAAACTTGATGGTTATCTTACCAAGATTGGATTCAAGAAAGGAACAACAGATTATAACCTATTCACAAGAGAGACACCTGATGGATTATTATTAGTTGCCATATTTGTTGATGACATTATCTTTGGGGGTAATGATAAGATCAGTAAAGCATTTGCAAAAGAAATGCAAAATGAATTTTAAATGAGTATGATTGGTCCTATAAAATACATTTTGGGATAGAATGTAAAACAAAAAGATAAAGGTATATTCATTAATTAGTCAAAATATGTGAAGGAAATACTGAAGACCTTTCAAATGGATGACTGTAAGCCAGTATGCACTCCCATGATAACAGGAAGAAAGCTTTCAAAAGATGATGATTCCACAACAGTTGATAAGACATTGTACAAATCTATGATTGGTAAACTCATCTATCTAACTCAATCTAGACCTAACATATCTAATGTAGTAGGCATTGTTGGAAGATTTGCAGCTAAACCTAAGTAGAATCACTTAATGGAAATCAAGAGGATATTCAGATATTTAAAGGGAACTATAGACTATGGTTTATGGTATCCTAAATCAGAGAATGTCCAACTTCATGTGTATACTAATGCAGATTGGGAAGGTTGTATTGATGACAGGAAGAGAACTTTAGAAGGAGAAATATTTCTTGGAGACAGGTTGGTTTCTTGGATAAGCAAGAAGTAGAACTGTATTTCTCAGTCAATAGCAGAAGCTGAATATGTTGCAGCAGCACTGAATTGTTCAACCATGGTTTGGATCAAGCAGATGGTTAAAGACTTTGGCATTCAAGTTGATTATCCTATTGTTATTTACTGTGATAATACTAGAACTATAAACATATCTAAGAACCCTATGATGCACACAAAGACAAAACACATAGAGATTAAGCACCATTTCTTAAGAGAAAAGGTTGCGGACAAAGAAGTTAAATTGGACTATGTGAGCACCAAAGAATAGTTTTCAGATATTTTCACAAAGCCCTTATCAAAGGATACTTTTGAGTATCTCAGGGAGAAGTTGGGAGTAATTCCCTCTCCTGAGTCTGTTTACAAGAAGCAACAAGAACATCAGTCATTAAGTGACTGATGAATGGTTGACTACTCTACTTCTGGAGTAGTACTTGTGCCTAATGGTTTATGGTTCCCTTTTCCATTGATGTCAAAGGGGTAGTATATAGTAAGGGGGAGTATGTACTAAGGGGGAGCATATACTCTAGGGGAGTATATACATGGAACAATAACATAGTCAGAGGAATTGCAACAGTTTACATAAATATTTGATGAGGATATTGAGAAGATTGTAAAAGAAAGAGGACACCATGAACAGAGGATGTTTTTGATATCATATTTTTCCATCAATGTCAAAGGGGGATATTGTAGGAGATTTTATTTTGAGCAGTTGATTGATTGTATGTTTGTCATTGATGACAACATATAATACACAGTAGTAACTCTATATATACTTATCACAATGATGACATGAAGACTTGTGTGGTTAGATACATATTGTTGACATGTTTATTATGTTATGTTCATACACATAGACCCATATATGATGTTTCAATAAAGTTATGTAATTTTGTTATTGGCAGTTATAGTTCTGGAAGTATAACTGTTTAGGGCCGACGTATATAACGTAATTCTTGAGTTGTTCCTATCTTCAGGATATGCATGTATATATTCATGTTTAGTTATGAGTTGATGATATTCATCTAAAGGTTCCAACCATGTTTTAAGAAGATTGCAAAGTTAGAGTTAATTTTGTGAGGCTGACTTAGTGAAGCGTCACATCTATTCAATTTAGACTTGTGTGGTTGTAATTATGCTTGCGTGCTTAGTAGAGCCGACAAGGATGTTATGAAGAGTTTTCTTATAGGTCCCATGATCTCATACTTTGAGATAGATACTTATAGCAAGTCAATTATGATACACTAAGTTTGAATGATAGGAAAAGGTGAAAGATGTACAGAGTAGATTATCAGAGTTGGTTCATTCATCAAGAGTCTATGTGAAGAAGAAGTGAAAGATTGTAATACACTGGAACTGATTAAGACAACAAGTCTACTCTATAGTTCATCATCAGATAAAGTGCATATCTATTAGACATAAGGGTGTAGCCTTCACCATCAAGCAGTGAGCTTTTGGACAGTGAGTCCACCACCCCTAACAGGGTTATTTATAAAACACCACTAACAGGGTTCGACCCTTAACCAGGTCACTATACTTATTGCATTATAAAGTACAATTCTTAACAGGGTTGTGTTGTCTGACTTTCAGTCACCCTTTTTTTGGCATTATTGGAGTCATATGGTCATGTCAAGTCAGTCTGGTCAGTCTGAGTCTAGGTCTAAGTCTTTCTTAGGTAGGCTATCTTTGTCAGGTTTCCCTGTCATTGTCGTTCCTTCTCTTAGCCGGGCGGGTTGTTCTGAGGTCTTTTCATATTTGGGTAGGTTGTAGATCCCAACCTGGCAAAGAAAATGGTGCTCCAATTGATGATCTTTTCAGCAGATGGAATGATGTTTGGGAGTCATAAGTTTCAGACATTCAAAAGAACTAAGAAAGATTCTTCATGTGATGGAAGTAATAATAGAATCAACATTGAATTATTCAGGATTCTACTTCATATCACAGTGTGAACAATCCATTTGTGGTAGAGAAATAAAGTTTGCAGTTGAATATATCGGGCTAGGTGCAAATTGAAGACTGGTATGTGTCTTTTATGTTTAGCAGAG
>MU228383.1:56816-72069 GCA_018584345.1 Thuja plicata | reverse complement strand
GATTTGAAGCTATACCAGATGCATAATTGAAGAGCAGGTAACCCCTACGTAGTAGTTAGTTAGGTAGGTGTTCTTTTTGTGTCGTAGTCGGTAGTTGTTTTCTCTTGCTTTGTTTCAAGTTGCCCTGATCCCCTTCGCCCTCCCTGTATGCGTTTTCTCATTGTTCTCTTTGGTCTAGACTCCGCAACCCAATGGATAAGGCACTTGTCTCACCAAAGAAACTGAATTCTTCATACACTTTGCAGTACATGATCCCCCAGTCAGAGCCAGCTATTGTCTGACTTTCAGTCACCCTTTTTTTGGCATTATTGGAGTCATATGGTCATGTCAAGTCAGTCTGGTCAGTCTGAGTCTAGGTCTAAGTCTTTCTTAGGTAGGCTATCTTTGTTAGGTTTCCACGTCATTGCCTTTCCTTCTCTTAGCCGAGCGGGTTGTTCTAAGGTCTTTTCATATTTGGGTAGGTTGTAGATCCCAACCCAACAAAGAAAATGGTGCTCCAATTGATGATCTTTTCAGTAGATGGAATGATGTTTGGGAGTCATAAGTTTTAGACATTCAAAAGAAATAAGAAAGATTCTTCATGTAATGGAAGTAATAATATAATCAGCATTGAATCATTCAAGATTCTACTTCATATCACAGTGTGAACAATCCATTTGTGGTAGAGAAATAAAGTTTGCAGTTGAATATATCGGGCTAGGTGCAAATTGAAGACTGGTATGTGTCTTTAACATTTAGCAGAGCTGGATTCATACTCACTACATGCATTTTCCATGATTCATAAAAGTTGATATTTTTCACTTTTTGAAGGCATGGATCGATTCTTTAAGTCTTCATGATCCCAACAGTGAAAAAAACATGCAATTTGGTGCTAAAATGAGGAAGTTATAAGACGGCGGGTTTCTCAATTTTGGCTACTCCATGGCGGCTTTCGTACCTCTCAGGTGATTTTCCGCAAAGAAGAACTTTGCACTGTGCGGGTTTTGCACTTGGCTGGTGATTTTCTGCAAGCTTAGTTATAATAAGGTGGGCCTGATTTAATAAAAAGGAATATTATGTTATTGTTTTAAAAGATCAAAGCATGTGCTTTAAGTTAAGTATCCTTTGCACATAAAAATGACGTGCGGAAAGACAAGTAGTGGCTTCTCCATTATGCAGAAATCGCACCTACTAGGTGTGATTCCCGCAAAGAAGGTTTTTCACATATTGTGGGTTTCGCACCTCCCTCATACAATTTCTGCCAAGGAGAAGCTTCAGTCTCATTTTCTGCCAAGGAGAAGCTTCAGTCTCATTTTCTGCGAGGAGAAGCCAAGTTACAAATTTCCGCCAAGGAGAAGCTTCAGTCTCATTTTTCGTGAGGACAAGCCAAGTTGCAAATTTCTGCCAAGGAGAAGCTTCAGTCTCATTTTCTGCCAAGGAGAAGCTTTAGTCTCATTTTCCATGAGGAGAAGCCAAGTTGCAAATTTCCGCCAGGAGAAGCTCTTTTCCAATTTTCCGCAATGGAGAAGCAGATTTGGTATTTTCCGCTGGAAGCATTCAGTTTGGGATTTTCTGCCAATTGCATTAAAGGCCATTTTTCTCAAATCCTAACAATTAACTACCTCCTCTACCATACATAGTTCTCTGCTTTTTGTTAATCCAAGCACACGACACTCTAAATGTGACAGAGGCATTGTAGAAGACAGTCCAAGAGATGGATTGAAGCCGAGAAAGAAAGTGTTATTTTGAACTCACAGTTATGATCGATGGCATCCTCTTATGGTGGCACCATAGAAATATAAACCTAAGATAAATAGCTTCAGAGAGATCGAGAATACAAGGCATGGCATGCAAAATCCAAATTCATTATGAAGGTCCAAGTTCAAGATAAAGATGAGGATTCTCGATACCATTTGAGGTTGAAATCGAAACCGAATAGCATCAAACATGTGAAAAATATTATTATGTTTGAAAAGTAGATGTCGCTAAATATCAAACAGGAGTCATGATCAGAGATCATGCTAAATGTTCCTTAATTGCATCTAAAAAAAGGGAAGAATAACAGTTCAAATATGTCAAGCATGGCATCTTGTTGAATATTGTCATGGTGATAAGGCACGACTTATTACAAATTCAAATTATAACAAAAGCTATTTGGAGATTGATTTCTTATGAAACAACGACAGAAACTATGTTGCACTTTCTTTAATACATCTAAGAAAGGATGAATGTCAGTTGCGGATCATGTTAACTATTGTTTGCATGTTGGCTAAGTTTGAACATAAACAGTTATTTGACTTCAAAGCCCAATGGATTTGACTCGATAGATGTCATTAAAGAGAAGATGAAGGATTCAAATTGAAGTGTCACAGTTATGATGTCTTTTCTTATTCCCATGTCAGTGATTGGCTTTTCAAATTCTATCATCGAGATGTTCTCTCTTTATGCCTTGTCTTTTTGTATTCTGGAAGATGAATCATTTCCAGTAAGCATTGTATGTAAACTCTATAAATACTGTGAAGGAAATCAATGTGAGGGTCGGAAAACTTGTTAATGAAGCAAAAGTGATTCTATTTATAGAGGCTTTGTCTCATGTTTGTTGCGCCATTTTAGTGAATCATTTGCATTTTGAATAGATAGAACATTCATATGTGAAGCCGCAGTTGCATGCTGGATTCTATTTCATGTCTGTGATTGCAGTGAAAGTAATTCTATTTGATTGTCATGTATGATTCTTCTCCTATTCATTCAATAATTTAGGTGCATCAGAATAGAAAGTACAATTGTATGTGGAACTGTAATTCCTGCTTGGAGTCTATTTCATGTTAGAAGTTGTAGCGTAAGCAATTCTATTTGTTGTCCATGTATGATTCTGCTTCTGTTCTCCTCAGTAGAATATGAATTTCTAGAATAGGTAGATTATATTTGAGTATAGATTAAACATTATCCTTGCCTGAATTGTTTGTGTCTACAAGCAATTTGGTTAAAACTCATAAGGAATAATCTAATGATCAATAATAAGACACATTCATTGCATATCAAACACAATCAGGGAGCTGTACCTGTCAATTCAGAGGGCAGTGATAGATGATTTACACTGACCCATTTGTTGGTGACATCCTTTTGTTCTCTCACCTTGGGTGTTAAGAAGAGTCAAAGATTATAAATCTAACGGAAGAACAAACTGTTAACCAATAGGTTGAAATATCTTCTAATAGGGATTACTATAAATAAGTATAGTTCATTGTGGGTGCTAATTCTGATCGGGGTTTTTACCATTTGGTTTCCCCATAATCAAATTGTGTGTTATGTACTGTTTTATCTAATTATGCATTTACTTTGTTGTATTTTGAAGTTAAGGAAGTAAAATAACTAAAGTTACTGATAACTGATTCACCCCCCCCTCTTAGTTATCCTTTGGGACTATTATAACAGTACCCTATCACTTCTGCATGCAAGGTGGGCAATTTATTGTAAGCATTTAGGATGACATCTATTTTGTCCTTGAGTATATCAATCCTATGCTGCATAATGTGTCTTAATGCATTTAGGGCTATCTCATTTTTCTTATTGCTCATATCTTCTACCTCATCCACTTCCTCTGATTCTGCTTTCTCCTCTTTCTATAAAGGTTGTTTTTAAGGTACATAAACTACCTCAGGTTTCTCATGTAGTTGCTTCTTCAATTCAACAATTACCTTATCTTGCTGATGTATTTTTATGTGGCATAATTCCCTATCCTTTGCTAGGGCACTAGTCTCCTCAATCAAAATTCTACACTTCTCAGACAATTGTTTTGTCTTGTCTTCATTCAAGTGTGCCCAATGAGTCATGATCTGAGAAATCTCAAGATCTCCTGTGTTCTTTACAGTTCAGACCATTTGGTTCCCCACCATGCCTTGCTGAATGTTTACTAGTTGAGGCTTCTGGTCCTTCGGATATAATCTCCACATGGAAAAGGATTTTGATTTTTGACTATATCCAAATCCCTTGATCATCTCGCCCATCTGAATTTCACTTGCCAACTTGAGGTCTGGTTGCTTCCTAATCTGATCAATAATGAAGGCTAAGGCTAAGTCCTAGCCCCCAGCAAGCAAAATGCCACTGTTTAAGACCATTTTTCTTGCCTCATCTAGAGAGACATCCTCACTATTAGGTTCATAGTCTTGTAGAGATAACAAAGCCTCATTTGTGACTGTTTCCTCTCCATTTGACTTCAATTCTACCCTTATTTGTTCTTTCTTATGCCACCTCAAAAATTCTTTAAACTCATCACTCTTGACAAAATTGTCATCACTTAGAAACTATTGTTGATGCAGTAATCTTTCATGAATGCATGCCTTAAGAGGCAACTCTATATTTTCTTCCTCATCTTGTTGTTGTCTCTTCCCCTGCCTGATTATTTTCCTTAGATTATGATCATACAATCTATGATGAGGAATGAGGGCACTTGTTCTATATCCTTTCTTCTCTTTCCTAATAAAGGAGGTCTGTCTAGGGTCAACCTTTTGGCTTTTTGTAGCAGGCTCCTCTACATCATCTGGCTGTGACACCTCAGTTAGGTCTATGATATGGCCTTTTTCCTCTTGTACCTGTGCTGCCTCTGCAACATCCTGTTGAGGTTGATCAAATTGAGGTGGACGGGCATAATCCCCATCACTATCACTCTCATATTCAGATTCTAAATATTCAGGCTCTTTCCCTCCTTTCTTTGTATCTAGCACATTATCCAACTGCTCACAGAGTACATAAAAACTGTAAAACATGGCTCTGATCTTGTCAAAATAGGGTAAGTTAGGGTAAAACCCTCCAAATGACAATCCATTTCTTCTTATTTTCTTTTCCAAATTCAGCAATTCTTGAATTCTTTCTCTTCTTGTCCTTATCTCATCTTCATCAAGGAGATTTCTTGTGGCATCCTCCTCCACACAAAAACCATGAACATTTGTATTGGGGATGGTAGGAGTCAAGAGTTTCCTAGCTCCTGCAATGAATCCCTCTGGTTCAATGTACCTATATAATTTTGCCCTCATCTTGCAGCTTTCCAACCATGAGCTCACCTGATCTATAGCACCCTTACCAAAAGTAAAGTTAAAGATTTTAAACTGTCTAGGGGTTAAGGTCACCTTCCTATGTGGTGCAAAATGTTTAATGTATGTTAACAATAGCTGCCAGATGAACTCCATGGTAGCAACTCTAGATGGCACATGATAGAGTAGGACATGAGGTGGATGTGTGCATCCATATACCCTAATCATAGTAAAATTTTATTCTAAAAAGAAGTCTCCCCAATTATGATCACCCTCCCATTTGTCTACATACTCACAAGGTCTCAAAAACTATAGCACCTTTACTGAGAGTCTAGTTTTGTTGATACCCATGCTCTGCATTAATGGATATACAATCCAATTTTCAAATCCACAAAAATCAAGTCCTTGGATTTATAATTCCATATCCTAACCCAAAATTGAATAGGATTAGGCTGGTCCTTGAAAATCCTCTGAGGATTCAAGTTGTTCACATTCATAATCCCATAGTTAAAATGCAATAACAAATGAATCAGGATTGAATAATGGAAGAACCTAGGTTCTTTCTCTTTGGGATCCTTCATCTTTTTCTCCATAGCTACAAATCCCTCATGCATTTTGTCAATAATGTACTGTATGTAGTCATAACTGGTGCTAGAATGCACATCTTGCAATTCCAGTACCATCATCAAAATTCCAGCATTTATTTTCTCTGCTCCACCATCTATCCCTAACACTCTACATAAAGCATAGGCAATATACTTAATATAGAAATCTAAGTCCTTAAAGAAATAGGGTGTAGTCCCAGGTATAGGAGTAAGATGGTTCCTAACCTCCTTAAGCATATGCTTCTGCAATAGGTTCCTAGCAGCACCAGGTTGTAACTTATACCTCTCCTCTTACTTAGTAATATTTATCTTGGTTGACATGGTACTGTATAAGCAAAAGGATTTCATAAATGAAACCCTATTTAACATCAATAGGGAAGTACCATCATTTTTCTTGATTTTCCTAGATAGAGCATCATAGTGGATGGCAAAACCTAGAAATAAGTCTACATCTATATAGACATCAAGAATAATTAACCTAGCAAGACCACTAGTCGAAGGGTTTGACACTAGGATTTCTTTATCAGAATTATTATTAAAATAATTGTATATAGAAAAACCTGTGGATCCTGGAGTGAGAGCATCTTTGATTTCACAGTATTCATCTACAAGCAAGTTTGCATTTTCTCTCTTGTTCTATTTTGATCCTAGCAACAACTTCAAGAATTCATCAGAGAAATTCCTCTTTCCCTTTGCATCATCATCAACTTCATCACTTTTTCTACTAGTAGAAGCCACACTGACTTCTTTACTCATTTTTCTCTGTTTAAACCTTATCTTTTACCAATATTGAAACAAATCTCTTCTCGGGACTCACTATTCTTCTTTGTGCATTGTTAGCAATTCAAGAAGCTTGACAACCAGAGAATTACCCTGCAAATGATCAATTTTTGTCTCTTGAACACAAAAGACCTACCAATTCTTTGCTCTATAATTATGGAAGTAAGACAAGTGAAAATGAACGTGAGATCAACTCTTTATGGTAACTCTCCCAAGTACATAGCTCATCATTAGAAAGACAATCAATTTTTCTTTCAAGTTAACATGGTGTGGAATTGATTGAAATCCTAGTAATAGTTCATGAGTGTGATAGGAAATCAAATTCATATGAGTGTGTCTTCAGAAAAACCCTTATAAAATTTGAATAGGATGACATGTCTTCATATGATTGGTTCTTCATCAGACATCTCAGCTACCCCTTTTCATACAACAATTAATTTTATAGATTTTCATTGGACACTGAATCTCCACGTTGTCATATCAGCAACTGCCGCCTTTTATGATTTTTCATATTCGGTGACCATGCGACTGTGCAGTATCTCCTTGTCACTGATCAACTTTCTTAACCCTCAATTCTCCTGGAGATCTAGTGACTATGTGATTTTCTTTACTTAGCTAATCATAGTTAACTTCTGGCGATCATGCGACTGCATGAATCAAAGTCGCTAGATGAAATGCTTGACCCAAATTTTATTCAGAGACCCCACGACTTAAAGGTTACCTTTACTCTTAACTGTTATCGCTAAGTTTCTAAGTGTTTATTTCTCTTTATGAGACCATGTGACTAACCTTTAACCTTTGATTTTAGATTCAGAGACTACGTAACTAAAGTTTATCTCATTGTCACAAGCACTTTTTACTTTCATGCAAATTTGATGGAGACTTAGCAACTACCATTGATCCTTTTGAAATTTCACATCTAACATCTTCGCTAAGTCGTTGAGTATATTTTCAAAGCCTTAAATCATTTGGAGACTATGCGAAAATATATAACTTTATACCTTTTAGTCTCTTAATTGCCAAATGACTTTTTTCTTTTGGGAAACCATGCAACTAGTCTATATTCTGCTCATTGTGGACACGTTTCTCTTTCAACCGTTTTTCATTGAATCACTGATCAAAAACTAAGTTATCATTTTAAACCAGTGACCACCTGACTTCCATATACTCTAAACATCTTGTGGTTTGTCGTGAAATCTCATCATCTTTTACTTAACTATCATTTTACTTGGAAACTACGCGACATAAACATTAATTGTCACTTAACTACATTCTAATCTGGAGACCCCATGACTGAAGCAATCACTAAGTCTCATAAAAAATCACTAACTACTAGATTCTTTGCGTGACACCGCGACTTAACTGCTTGCTTAAGTAATGCCTGATGACGTGTTTCTGCATTGGGAGACTTCGCGACTGAAGGGTTTTGCCAAGTCTCATAACAAATAAGGAATATTTTGTTTCCTTCTGAGACATCTCGACAATAGTTAATCACCAAGTCTCATAAAAAAATGGAATATGCTTCTAGGATCAAGCGACTAGGCTACCATTGAAAAAGACACATGACTTAAGCTTGTCAAAAAGGTAATGCAAAATTAGAAACTCGATTAAAATTTTAGGGCTTTCTTGCACTTTGACTTAGAAGATAGCTTAGGGTTTTGGGTTTTTGCACTATTCATATGTATTTTGACCTAACAACATAGAATTTTCACAGGGGTACTTCAAGAATGAGACAAACTTGCTTTTTGGGATAGAAAATGGCATGAAGGCAACAAAATTTTAAGGCAAACCAACGAAAATAGGAATACAACCAACAGTGATTCTACCTGAGGATTGACTAAACATAGTTTATGGCAAAGAACCATAGAATTTCTGGTTGTAGACCTTTCAAAAAAATGACGAGGACAACAACTAACCTAGAACAAAAGGGAAACTATTTACAACATTTACATGAAAGTATTCACAGTATGATACATACTTACTTGTGCATAAAATTTTGATTCTCAATTGAAAAAGGGCTTCAGGAATTACCCATGGACAGGCAACTCAAAATCTTATCCCTCCATGTTCTTCAATAAGTAAGAGTCTTTTCCAAAACTTTCTGAGATAATAAATGGCCCTAGCCACAAAGACTCAAACTTCTTGTGTTTTCCTTTATCCTCTGCTCTTGCATTCCACTGGAGAACTAGGTCACCAGGCTGGAATTTTCTCTCAGTAGCCCTTTTATCAAAAATATATTTCATCTTCTGCTACAACTTTATGTTTTCCTTTTGACTATTTCTCCTTGCTTCATCCAATTCTATCAACTGAATCATTCTATTCTACATACTATCAGAAACATCTAAATGTTCTTCTTGTATAAATTGACATATTGGCAATAAATTGTTGACAGGCAATCTTGCTTGCAGACCATATACCAGCTCAAATGGAGACTTACCAGTTGCCTTTTTAACTGTTACTCTGTTAGTCCAAAGTGCTAGTTTCAACTTAGTATGCCATGTTCTTTTATTCTTTTCCAGAGTCCTTTTAAGTATTTTCAATATACTTTTATTACTAGACTCAGCTTGTCCATTGGCTTTGTGGATGAATATGATATTGTAATCCCATATTTTTCACAGAAACTTGGCATTTCTTCTGATCTAAAACTTAGGGCATTGTCCATTACTAACTTAGCAGGTACACCAAATCTGGTTATAATATTCTCCATGAGAAATTCAATAACTACCCTGCTTGTTGCTTTCTTTGCAGGGATGGCTTCAATCCACTTACTAAAATAATCTATGGTCCTGCACTAGATTTCTCTTGAAACTCACCAATAAAATCAATTCCCCACATGGTAAAATGAGCTTTAGTACTTACTGGGTTTAGCAACAAAGCACCTGAAAATTTTAGTTTATTGGAGAACCTTTGACAAGGTTCACACTTCCTAACATGTTCATAAGTATCCTTGAATAAAGTAGGCCAATAATACCTAGCCCTTAAGATCTTATGGGTAGTAGTCTTAGCAGAAAAATGAGCCCGACATTCTCCTTCATGCATTTCACTCGAAACTCTCTCCACTTGGTATTTATCAAGACATAACAATAGTACACCATTCTTATCTTTCCAAAACAAGTCACCCTAGATCAAAGTGTATCTTTGAGTTTGTAATCTCAGACTTCTTTTCTGATTCTTTGACAAATGATTAGGACATTTAGTATTTTTGAGAAAGAATACAACATCAGTATAGAATGGTTACCTTTCTATGCTTGTAATATTTTGATCATGCATTTCTATCTGATTTATCTGTACTAGATCCAAGTTTTCTTTTGTCATGAGCTTTTCCAGACCTTGTCCTCTTATCAATTTTGTACTATGGATCTCAAGTTTAAATTCTTGAATTTTGGTGATCCATTTACACTTCTTATTAGTTACCTCTGACTATGTAAGGATATCTTTCACTGCTGAATGAGGAACACAAGCCTATATTTTAGCACAAACCAAGTATGGCCTAAAAGATTTCACAGATTTTACCAAGGCATAAGCCTGCTTTTCCATTATTTCATAATTAAGCTCTGCAAATTGCAAGCATTTACTGTAAAAATCTATTGGATGTTCAAATCCTTGTTCATCCTTTTGAAGAAAAATAGCAGCAATTGTATGAAAAGATGCAAATGAAAACAAAGAGAAAGGCTTAGTATAGTATGGAGATTTCAAAACTAGAGCCTCTTGTACTGCCTTTTTTATTTTTTCTAATGCATGTTGGGCTTCTTCATTCCAAACAAATTTAGCATCTTTCTTTAACAATTTTACAATGGGTTTAACAATTTTTGCAAAATTTTCTATGAACCTTTTGACAAAGTTGATCTTTCCTAAGAAAGATTGTACACCCTTTAAGTTCTTTGGAGAGTCACTCTTTGAATTACTTCCACTCTCTCAGGTTCTATTCTTACCCCTTCCCTAGATACTATACATCCAAGCAACTTTCCCTCTTTTACTGCAAAATGACATTTCTTGGGATTTAGTGAGACACCATATTCCAATGCTTTATTAAAAATCTTACCCAAGTGATCACAGTGATCCACAACTTTTTTAGAATATGCAGTCAAATCATCCTGATAAATAACCATGAATAAATCAATGAATTCTTTGAAAGAAACATCCATGGCCCTTTGAAAAGTTGCTCCTACATTTATTAGTCCAAAAGGCATTCTGATATACAAATAGGTTCCCCATGGAGTGGTAAATGTAGTTTTATACTACTTTGATTCTTTAACTAGGACCTGGTTGTATCCTGAGAAACCATCCATCATAGACAGTAACTCACAACCAGTCACCTTATGCAACATTGCTTCCATATTAGGTAAGGAATAGTTATCTTTCAATGAAGCAATATTTAGATTTCTGAAATCCACACACAGTCTGATATCACCATTTTTATTTCTGACTGGCACTAAATTTGATACCCAAGTTGAATGTCTGATTGGCTAGATTATCCCAGCATCCTTTAGTTTCATCAATTCTTGTTTCATTTTAGGAGCCAATAAGGGGTTAATAGGCCTCTATTTTTTCCTAAATGGTTTCACATCTGATTTCAATGGGATTTCATGTTGAAAAAGGTCCTCTCTATATGCTTTCAAGTCTTGATATGACCAAGCAAAGACATGTTTATATTTTCTCAATAATTTGATCAAATTTATTCTTATATGAGAGTCCAAACCCTTTCCAATATAAACTATTTGAGGACTATTTTCAGATCCTAAATTTATTTCTTCCAAATCCTTAACCTTGGCATTGCTTAACTTTGATGAATCATTTTGTTGGGTACTAAACAATGCTTCAAGCTCAACCAAACCCCTAGGAATCTGATTAAAAATTGATTGGACAACCTCATTTCTCAAAATGTAGTCTTTTCTATCATTATTTTCTAGTAAAGTACTACAATATATACTCTAGTTCTCATAATGGTCTAGAAATTGTATGAACCTCAGAATATCTTGATCATCCTAGAAAACCTACCAGTTGTATATGTTGTCTGGAACAACTGGTCTTGTTTTGACTTCTAGTATTGACACCCCATGCAAGGTCAAATCATCATTTTTTAAAGCAACATTTGCTAAAAAATAAGCCATTATATTTTTTGACCTTTCTAACCAACTTATGTCAAAGGCATCAAAAATTTCAATTTGATCCCAAATAGCATGCTTGTACATTTTCAATCTATCATTCTTTACAACCTATTTGGATCTGTCTTGAGTTACTACCAACTCAGAATCACCATAAAGCTTTAAAGAATTTATACCATGTTTGATAGTAATTTCAAGTCCTAAAAACAAAGCCTCATATTCTGCAGTATTATTTGTACATTGGAAGGCTAATAGAAATGAATACTTAAAATTTGTACCTGATGGGGATATCAACAATACACCTGCCCCTGATCCTTCTTTTGAGCAAGCCCCATCAAAGTACATTTTCCACAATCCATCTCCTTGCATAATCAACTTTCTATTTATAGGGTCAATCTCTTCATGCTGACAATAAAGTTCACTTTTTTGCATCCTAAAATTCTCCATATCCATGTCAATGCAACAATTAATGTTAGTGTCTTCAAATCTTTCTATCATGTGAGGAGTTCTAATCTCCCTTAAGACCTTAACATTTTCTCTAGCAATGTTAGAAGTAGCATATGATAAATCATTTTTTATACTACCTCCTATTGAAGCACTCCACTTTCTTGATAGAAACATGTCATAATGTGGCAGTATGTCAACCACCAAAACATTCATAGTTATTACTACATCAGGGAAAACTGCTAATTTGTAAGGCATAACCTCAATGGTACCAATCATAGGGACCTCTCTAGAGTCCATAGCTCGACATCTCCCATAAGGAGTATGAACTTGTAATCCCATTGACCTCATGATTTCTACTAGCATAACTGTATTAGATGCTCCTGAATCAATCATACATATTTTTAGCATCTTTTCATTAATTATCAATGAAAGAACAAATGGGTCAACAACCCTTGGGGAAGAAGTTGTATTCAAGAAAATTTGACGAATCTCAGATGTTAACACCTCAACTTCCTTCCCTTTGGTAATTGGTTTCTTGCTAATATTTTCTAGACTTTGAGCCTTTATTAGGGGCACAATGTTTAACAATGACATTACCTTTTCCTTATGTTCTTTAATTCTCATCATCTCTAGAAATGGTACCCTAACTGTCATTTGGGACAAACATTGATCCATATCTATTGGAATATATTTCACATCTGAAGATTTTGATTTATCAATAGTGATATCATTTTCCTCATTATGTTCATTTAGAGCTGATTCTTTTCATTTTTTATTCTCTATCTTTTGAATAGGAATACTTGTTTCTTGTCTTTTCAAATCTCCCTCTTGTACCACATTTTGTCCAAGGGCTTTTGTAATAATTTTAACCTTATGTTTATTTACATTTTCACCAGGTCCTTCCTTTTTTTGCACATATTTAGCGTCTATCTTATTTTATTTTATAAAGACACATGATGGTTGGCTACCAGTACCACCCACTACTCTATTTCTCAGATGGTAGTTGTTTCTAGCTTTGTTTACTAAATCTATAGTTATCCTAGCTTTCTCTTCATCTGAAGCTTTTCTATTAAGTGGAATATCTTGATTGTCTTGAGCATAACATCTTATATGATCATCAGTTCCCGCAGTTTCACTATCAGATAAGATCTGATGATTTTCTACCCTCCTTTGTGAAATACAAGAATCATGATTTTCATTTTCACTGTTTGAATCTATATCATGGCATGAGTAAGTATTTGTCATACTATGATCACACTGTTCACCCTCATCATTTCCCTATTCTTCACTTACTCTCAAGTCTAAGGAAATAATACAAAAATCAGGGTTATGAGGGGCTTCACAAGCCTCACACCAAGGATCATCATTGCAAAAATGGACAACATTTTTATGTAGAGGGTCTGGGGCTCTATTATTTGTCTTTTCTTTTCTAGGTAGAATAATAGGATTCCCATCCTTGAACTAAGTTCCATCAGGATGGTTTTGCATTCTATTTTGAGGATTGTATGTAGGATTATAAGAAGACCTATTGTTCTAAGGAACCCTATATTCCTTATACTCTGGTTCTTTTAAATTGCTCCTACTAAACCTTGAGTCATCCCTTCTATTCAACTTACTAGATACTCTTCTGTCCATTTCAATATTCACTGCTATCTTATAAGAATCAGTAAGAGTTATAGGATTTTTATCTCTAAGAGCATATTCCATCTTAGAATCAAAGGCATTCAAATAAGTTGCTAGACATACCTCTTCATCTAGCCTTATTTTATGAAATAGCTTGTGCATAGCTCTTTGAAATCTTGTATTAAACTCTGTGACCTCTTCATTGTAATTCTTTTTGATATTGTTGAACTCATTCAACAAAAATCCCTTATTTTTTTTATCTCCATATTTATCCTTAAATAATTCAATCAACTCATCCATAAAAATAACAGATCCATTAGAAATGCTCCTAAACCATTCTCTTGCATCTTCCACTGAAGACTGAACAAATAATTTCATTAACACATCCTCATGAGTGATATTTAAATCATCAACAAAATCAATGAACTTTCTTAAATGTGTTTCACAAGAAATAACATTGTTACCTGCAAACTTTGGGAGCTTTTCTCCTATATCACCCACATCTTTAGGGAAAGCATTAGGATATCCAGGGATACCAACAAAATTAAATTGTTTATACCTTTTAGTATGCAATGGTTTCCTTTTAAATCTATCATCTTCCTTGAAAGTGGTGACCTTTTCTTTAGAAGTAGTAATATTTTCTGGCCCAGCATGAGAATATTTTGAAGACTACAAAAAATCTATATTTTTCTTCATTTCAACTGTTGCAGCTTCCATTTGTGCCTTTCCTAACATTTTTTCCATGGTTTCTTTTTCTATTCTCAATTTCTCCAAGTCAATATCTAACTTGGACATTTGGTTGGTTAAAGGCTTTTGAAACTTAGGTTCTTGATTTCTATATTCACTCATCTTTTGCTTACCTTTATCCTTTTGTGAAGTAGAAGCCTTATGAGTGTGTGGTATTTCTTGGTATTTTTGAGACCTCTCTGTATCTTTCATTTTTTCATGTCTTGAAGATTTTCTTTTTCTCTTATCAACATCCTTATGTTCATTTTTTTTTCTTTTTCATTTCTCTATCCCTTTTCATTTGTTGAACTAGGGAAAGTTGTTTCATGATGAAGTTCTCTTCATTTTCTAGCATATCAGAGGGAGCATCTTCATAATCTGAACTAGATGTACTTGTCTCTTCTCTCTCATTTGAAGTAGAAGTGACAGTAGGTGTTTCTAATACTCTTTCAGCAGCTTCTTCATACTCTGAATTATTTCTATTATGAGAATGTTGATTTCTATTCATGTCTCTCCTAACATTACCCTCTTTACTTCTAGGAGGGGTTTCATCCATACTAACTTGGTTTCTCTTTTTCCTCCAAGAAATTTCCATCCTTGAGGATAGTGGGATTCCACCATATAAAACCTTCTTAGGATCACTTCTCATCCTTGACCTAGTATTCATTCTAAAAAATATTTACCAACTTTGCACTAATGTCAGAGATTTTCTATTAGAGTCGCCACTTGTGTGTGTGTATTTGGGTACCTGATAAAAACAACACAAACACTCAATAGGACATTTCAATAGTCCAAATGGTTAGATAAAATGTTCAAAACCACTAATATTGGCCTATTGCCTTCTAACTAGAAAGAGTGTGATTAGTTGCATATTAGCCCTCAAAATATGCTACAAATCAGTGACCAATACTATTCTAGCATGAAGGATTTAATTCAAAACTAAACTAAAAAGATGATA
>MU228383.1:19368-48484 GCA_018584345.1 Thuja plicata | reverse complement strand
ATTGTCACTTCTATCCCATTATGTGGGAACTTGATGCATTGATGATAAGTGGATGGTATAGCTTGCATCTCATGGATCCATGGTCTCCCTAGTAGAATGTTGTAGGCTAGTGGTAGATCCAGAACTTAACATATAACATCTCTTTCAATCGGTCCAACTCTGATGGGTAGACAAATAATACCTCTGGAGGATCTTTCTTCCTCATCATATGCTTTAATGGTAATCTTATTTCTAGAGTCAATTGTTTTCTCTGAGAGGCCTAGCCTCCTAACAAGATCCAGTGTATAGATATTCAATCCGGTGCCTCCATCTATTAATACGTGTCTAACACGAGATTTATGAATAAGAACTTTGATATGGAGGGGTTGATTGTGTGGATGGGTCAATGACTTGTCATCCTCCCTGGAAAAGGAGAGGTAATGTGGCATTGAGATGTGATTGACCATCGCTTATAAGTTTTCTATATCTATATCCTTTGGAACATTAGCAGCATGTAGAGCTTGTTCTAGGATTTCTCTATGCACTGTGGATATTTTGAGAAATTCAAAGATGGAAATTTTGGCAGAAATTATTTGCAATTGGTCTACCAAGTCATATTTTTCTCTAGGGATAGTGACCACATGTTTTGCTCCTGGTTTAGGAATAGTGACAATAGGAACCTTTGGTGTGGATGTTAGTTTTGGAGGTCCCTTGATTGTAACCTGTGCCTGGCTCTGAGTTACAGTGTTTGTGGAGGATGAGGCTCCTTTGATTGTGATCATGTTGATGGATTCATTTTTCGTGTTGAGCATATTGATCACATTGTCACTCTTGGAATAGGTGTAGTTTATCTCATTACCTTTCCCTTTAGATGTTTCTCCTTGATTATAATTAGGGAATGGTTTATTAAATGCTGTGTGATCTTCATTTGTAGTGTGTCCATTCACCTTGATCTTACCTCCTTTGATGAGGTCTTGGATAACGTGTTTGAGCTTGAGACAATTATTTGTCTTATGTCCCTTGTTCTTGTGGAAGACACAATAGGAGTTATAATCCCACCATCTAGGTTTGACCATTGGCTCCCAAGGTTTAGAATTGAGAATTGGAAGGACTTTGTTATCCACCAATGTTTTTAAGATGGTCTCAAGAGGTTCTCCCAAAGGTGTGAATGTTCTTTGGGGTTTTGAATTCCATGTTCATCCCTTGCCATTATCATTGTTGGCTTTGGAAACCGGAGGTGTTATTTTAGCCTCCTTGTCTGTTTGCATACCATTGGTCAGATTGAATGCTTCAAGTTTAGAAGTAATGTTAGAAGCATCAACCACTCTGTCATTGACAACATTTTTATTTTGTTTCCACCATTTAGGCTTAGAGTTTGAGCTACTGCCTTTGCTTTCATTTTGAAGGGTGATCTCCCCCTTTTTGACCATAACTTCCTCAATATGGAGGGCATTTTTAATCATCCTATCGAAGCTAGGAGAATCTTGCATTTGGAGAGCATAGCTCAATTCAGGTATGAGATTATTAACAAAGATCTCCATCTTCTCTATTTCAGGGATGACTCTTGAATATCATGCAAAGATCTTCCTCCACCTTTGTAGGAAGTGTGTAAAGGATTCCCCCATTTTATGCTTGGTGTTACATAGATCCATCATGGTGATGTAATGTTGGATGTTGTAGGAGTAATGCTGAATGAACCGTTGCATCAACTCCTTGAATGTTTTGACTTTAGGATTCAACTTTGAAAACCACTCTATGGCATTTCCTCCTAGACTTCCTGGAAATAGTCACATGAGGTAAGTGGGTTCGTGCATGTACTCAATGCTTAGAGCACAGAATTCTCTTACATGGTCATGTAGATCAGTTTCCCTTGTGTACTTGTCATACTTTGGTCTTGCCACATTAGGAGAAAATGGAACCATTGTGATACTCTTATCGAAAGGAGATGGAAAAATGGCATCCAAAGAGTATTTTGTTTTTGGTTTTTCCTTCTCTTGTTTGAGGTTCATGAGCTCCATTTGCATTTGATTAAGCTATTTGGTAAGGATAGATATTGGGTTTGGCACTTCCTTCTACTTGAGATCATCCACATTGTAATCCTTGGGTAATTTGACACCCGTGGATGCTAGATGGAGAAACTACTTTTCTTTTTCATCTCCAATTATTCATTCCAATAGCTTGTGGACTCTTTTACTTTGTTTAAGCTTCTCGTATTCATCTTCAGGGATCTCTTCTTCACTATCTGACCCAAATGGATTACGTTCAAACTTGAGACTTTCTTCTTCTTCCGTGCCTTTGGATTGTGCTTGTTTGCCATCATTGTAACCCTCAAAGTCTTTACTCCAATCATTAGTGTTGCTATCCATTGGAGGTGAATCTAGATCAAACAAGGAATTGCAAGAAGTTTCTCCTTGAAAGTGTGATGTTTTAGGAGGCACTTCTGATCCTTCAGTTGTGTACTTGTTGTGTCTCATGTTAACCATGAAGTTTGTTTCTTAACTTTGTTAACATTTCCCAATAGTGCAAGCAAGGATTCCAGATCATTCAAGTGAGTGTGTCTAGGTAGAAGTAACTATTTGTTTGTTGGTGGATGTAAATGATTCCAACGTCAGAGGGTTAGAATGCCCTGATAGTGAGCTAGGAACCAAGTTGTTTGATAGAGAATGGGTAGACCACACGTATTGAACCGATCATGAAAGATGGACTGAGCATGCAAGGTAGATGTTTCAAAAGTGTTTGAAAATAAAAGTAGGGAGACTAGAAGAGACAACATGGACCAACTAAAGAGAAAAAAGGGTACCTAAAACAATTGAGATTTCCTATGAAAAGATACTAAAAATGCCCACTGTCCTGAATGTGAGCTCCTAGATACGATCCTCTGACAGAACCAGATGTGATCCTAAAAAATAGATGCGACTATATGTTTAACCAAATATGATCCAATGCACTAGATATAATCCTAAATATAAGATACGACTCAGGAAAATTGGGATGCGATCTTATGATGGTTTTGTCAGTTTTGATCAATTTTGAAAAAAAAAATTTGAGGAACATGAATTTGTTTGTTTCTGGATTGCATCAAGAGGTATTGTAGAGCGTGAAAAACACTTGTACTCCAGGGTATGAAATTTATTGATTGCTTTGAGGAGCTTATCTTTTTAGTGATCTTTTTGACACGTCAAACAATCATTGTTAAAGGGATGAATCAAGCACACATCTTTTCTTATTTCCTAGGTGGAGGATGAAAATCTTTGCTTGTTGACTTAGGTACGCACTCAAATGCTAATCAGAATAAAGCCATCACCAAGCATGCAATGGCTCCAATCATGATGCTATATTAGCCAAATCCAAATGCAAGTGAGGGCACGATATGATGAGTGTCTTGGGGAAATTACTTTTTGCCTTGCACAAAGATTATCACCCTTTCAAGGATGAATCAGGAATTCTTTCAGTTGAATGTGTTGTAGATTATTGGGCAATCCATTTGAAAATGTCCCCCATAGAATTGCACAAGGCAAAATTGAGGTGTATATCCCTATGAGTACCTGAATATATAGTCTCACAAGCAAGATTCAAGCGGCTCCGCTCTATATATACCATGATATGTTCAAGGAATGATGTCAAAATTACAAGAACAAAACCAGTTCCATCTTTCAAGGCTTTGGCCTACGAGGAAGAAACTATTTATAGTGTGTTGGAAGGGTCGGTGTAAGACCTGTCCTCACTTGGGTCATTTTCGAGAGATTTTTTCCTCAACCGATAGGCCCTCTACTATTAAAAGATTGGTAACCAGGATTGGCGAGCTTAGGAGTTCTAGATTTCTAATTCTTCAAAATAAGAAGAGCATACTCTCCTATTCCATGTCATTTTCTCCTCAAACACTTAAAACAATGTTCTTTCCCTCAAGCTATGTTGAGCTTGATTTAATGATTCCTATTTTAAAGAAAACTAAAAGCTTTGAAAAAGGGAAATTTGTCTTGTTCATTTACCACAATGATTTAATGAGTTTGAGTTGTTCAATTACTGAATCCAAAAGCAATTAAATGATTTTTTTCATTGATCCCACATGATTTAGTGATTTGTGTTTGTTCAATTTCTATCCCAAAATGAATTAAACAGTTTGTTTGTTGTTCATGTACTCCCTATTTCATCCCAAATGATAAGACAACGTTCGACTTTATGATTCTCCTCAAGAAGAAAAAAGGATAATATCTAGATGTCTTAGCAAGTAGAGAAATGGTTTTATGTTTTGGAAAGAAAGGAAATAGAAGTCATGATGGGGTTGGCAACCTGTGAAAACCACGTTAGTATTTTTCTAGTCTAACTCCATGAAAAACCTCCAAATACTCCCTGTAAACACTTATCAAGCTGCGAAATACCACAAACACCACTTTGTCAAAATGTTATGATTAGTCAAAAGAAATGCACAAGCTTCTAAACTAGATACGATCTTAAAATTTCACTACATGCGATATAGTATCCGGGATATGATCCTTTTTACCGAATATGAGCCTTTGCTGACCGAATGCGAGCCAAAACCAAATACGATCTGGGAAATCCCAGATGCGATCTGGAATTTATGTGATGCGAGGGCGTATCCGGGATGCGAGCCTGCAAGATTAAATGTGATTCTGTGACTGATTCTTGAGCCTACAAATTGTCAAAAATGTGTTAGAAATGAGGCTAAATAAAAAATTGAGCCCCACAGTGGGTGCCAAAAATGTGTGTGTGTATTTGGGTACCTGATAAAAACAACACAAACACTCAATAGGTCATTGCATTAGTCCAAATTGTTAGATAAAACATTCAAAATAACTAATATCGGCCTATTGCCTTCTAAATAGAAAGAGTGTGATTAGTTGCATATTATCCCTCAGAATATGCTACAAATCAATGACCAATACTATTCTAGCATGAAGGATTTAATTCAAAACTAAACTAAAAAGATGATAAAGCATGTATTCTAGCTCTAAAAGATGAAACTAAAACAATGAAAAAGCATGGAATAAAGAGTGGAATGTGAATCTAGGATGAATCCAATAGCATAACAATGTATTTTAGATCTAATGTGAAGGCTTGTTTTCTCTCAAAATAGGCTTCTATTTATAGAAGAATGGGAGAGAGAGAGGGGGGACAAGGTTTATTTATGAATTAGAAGACTCATAAATGAATATGTAAGAGCCATTAATGTCCAAGGCATTAATAAGGCATGGGAGAGACATAGGCTTAAGGATTCTTCATTAATAAGACATTAATGAAAGCCTTAAAGAGACAAGGGAGGATGTAAGAGGATGGCTTGAGAAAGTGGACCTTAAGGAGGTCAAGCTTGAGAAAGTAGACTTTCTCAACTGGGTTGAGTTGCTAAGTGTTCCTTAATGGAATGTGACAACATTAGGAGGTGGGTTAGAGAAGAATTTAGGATTAGGATTAGATTAGCATGGGTGAATGGGTTGAGAAGGGTTAGAACCCTGGGTAGAATTGGTTGAGATAGGTTAGGTTGGGGTTTGAGGGAATATTAATAAATGAAATAAACTTATTTAATTCATTTAGAAATATAGGAATTAATTATTTAAATAATGAAATTTCTTTTTAATAATTAGGGGACTATAGCCATTTTAATTAAATTAAATAGGCTAGGGGAATGGGTTAATTTGCAAGTGGATATTTGATTTAGGGATTTATTTAATTCCTTTATAATTAAATACTATAGCCATATTTGATTTTTGATTTGATTTGATTGGTCAAAATTGATTTGAATTGTATGGCTATAATTGTTAATATAAATCAGTGATAAAAATCACCTAGGATATTAAATTGATTTGAAGAATTATGCCAAGCAGTAACAGGTTCGTTTGGACATAATCGAGGGTATGATCACACTTAGGGAAAATAGGGTCCATAGTTGGAATAGACCAAATTCAGGTGGTTACACCACCCAATGATTTGGGATGAATGAATACTTATCAAAGAACAATTTTGACAACTACAACTGGTATGATTTGTAAAAATCTTAAAACTTTAAAACACGAGAGATTTTTGACTACTTGGACTAGAGATATTCTAAAATTTCTTTAACCAAACTTTATAATCTCTAATTCCCTAGCGGAGTCACCAATTTGTTAGGGCTTTTTCTTGTAGGGCCTCTAAAGATGCTTGAATACTTTAAATAACTCTATGACTCCCAATGCCTTTGATACTATGACTCAAGCAAGACAAAAACACTAATTGATGAGGTATTTTGATAACACTGGGGATACCTATTATCACCTCCTTTTTTGAGATCTACTAACTCAGGCAGGTCTTACCTATGACTGATTACTGACTTGACGGTATCTTTAGAGTGGATTTTACTTATGTACTGAATGCTCTATTTTTATATGGACATGTATATAACAATGCAGATAACTATGACTATTCTAAGAAAAAGCTTGATAGTCCAAATCAATATCTTAGTGATAGTAGACAACAACATAATCGGGAATTTCATCTTTCTTTCCTTTTGCAATTCTTGTGAATCTAGGAGGAATAACCTATTGATTTACTCTTTAAGAAACCAACAAACTTCAACTGTAATCACATATGAGTACAATTGATTCTACACAAATATTCTGAAAGTAATTGGTTTAAATGATATTGAATATTTGGATGATGATAGATTACCAGACCAATTCCTAGACCAGTGCCTATCCTTGGGCTTATAAAGTTAATAAATGAAAATCCAAAAAAAAATAAAACAAAATACAGTAAGCTGCCTTACAACCTACATGAAATTCAGATAACATGCCTTACAAACTATCCTATCACCCCTACAATATTGTATCAAATCCTTAAATATTGCTATGCTCCCTGAAACTACTCACAAAACTTAGTTCTTTCCTTGAAAGAAACTTGCAAGCAATTAGATAGCTACGTTGTAACCAATATGCTTAACAATTCCTTACAAATTTAAACATAAAAGAGAATACACAACAAGTAAAGAGACAACAATAAGATAGATTAAAGTTGCTCTGTATTTTATTCATATGTTTCTACTTCAATACATGAAAAGCTTAAAAATCTTGAAGACACAGACACAAATCAAGAAAGTCTGATTTTCAATATATTTCATCCTCCTCCCTACTATTACAATTTTTGATCTATTTATAGGTCCTTAACCATCTTGGAATCCTTAACATTAGGGTGCAACAAGCTTCAGATGGTTTAAAGAACCTAACCCTAAAAGTATAGAAAAGACAAAGAAAGAGAATGTAGAAGTGGTGGAAAGACAAAAACAGAGGATAAGATCTGATATTCTTTTGTCTTCATCTAGAATCTAGCGCCTTTGTTTCATAGTATTCAGGATAGCATCTAATATTCATATTGAGATCAAGTGACCACCATTATAGGATAACCTATACTTGTCTTTAGTAATAACTAACCTCCCTATCCTCAATGATCAGGTGACAAGTGTTCCACTTTATTCTTCATCCAGAATTTCCTCCTCTACTACCACATGCTTCTTCTTCTTTGGTTTGGTCCTCAGGTCCCATGCTATCACTTCATCCTCTGCTATCCATTTAAAGCTCTATGTACTATGTACTTGTACCTTATGTCTTTCCCATCTGACATCTGTGATGCTTTTAACATCCATTAAGAATGTATTCATGTTAGTCTCTACCTTAAAGGCTTCATCCAAGATCTTATTAAAACCTTCCAAATCCAAATCAGATCCTAAAATAAATGCCTCATTACTTGGCATTTTTATATCAAATTCATTTCTCTAGGCCTCCAAGGCCTTAACTTGATTATCTTCTCCTTTCAATGGAGGAACAAATCTACTAAATCCAGAGAAAACATGCTTAACTTAGCCTGTATTTGATTTAGCTTACCTTTAAAGAAAGATAAGGCTATATTAACCTTCTTAATTTCATCCTCCACCTCTGTCACAATTTCAGGCAAATCTGACCTAAGAGGCTGCAAGTAGGCAAGTTTTTCAAATAATTGGACCCTAGGAGACCGATTAAGAAAATAAGGGTTCAAAATGGTGGTGTACCCTGTCACTTCTGCATGTAAGGTGGGCAATTTATTGTAAGAATTTAGGATGACATCTATTTTGTCCTTGAGTATATCAATCGTATGCTGCAAAATGCATCTTAATGCATTTAGGGCTATCTCATTTTTCTTTTTTCTCATATCTTCTACCTCAGCCACTTCCTCTGATTTTGCTTTCTCCTCTTTCTATAAAGGTTGTTCTGAAGGTACATAAACTACCTCAGGCTTCTCTTATAGTTGCTTCATCAATTCAACAATTACCTTATCCTACTGATGTATTTTTATGTGGCATAATTCCCTATCCTTTGCAAGGGCACTGGTCTCCTCAATCAAAATGCCACACTTTTTAGACAATTGTTTTGTCTTGTCTTCATTCAAGTGTGCCCAATGAGTCATGATCTAAGAAATCTCAAGATCTCCAATGTTCTTTACAGTCCAAACCATTTGGTTCCCCACCATGCTCTCCTGAATGTTTACTAGTTGAGGCTTCTAGTCCTTGGGACATAAGCTCAACATGACAAAGGCTTGTGATTTTGGAATATATCCAAATCCCTTGATCATGTCGCCCATCTAAATTTCACTTGCCAACTTGAGGTCTAGCTATTTCCTAATCTGAGAAATAATGAAGGCTAAGGCTAAGTCCCAGCCCTCAACAAGAAAAATGCCACTCTTTATGACCATTTTTCTTGCTTCATCTTGAGAGACATCCTCACTGTCAGGGTCATAGGCTTGTAGAGATAACAAAGCCTCATTTGTGACTGTTTCCTCTCCATCTGACTTCAATTGTGCCCTTATTTGTTCTTTCTTATGCCACCTCAAAAATTCTTTAAACTCATCAGTCTTGACAAAATTTTTATCACTTAGAAATTATTGTTGATGCAGTAATCTTTCATCAATGCATGCCTTAAGAGGCAACTCTATATTTTCTTCCTCATCCTGTTGTTTTCTCTTCCCCTGCCTAATTATTTTCCTTAGATTATGATCATATAATCTATGACCAGGAATGAGGGCACTTGTTCTATCTCCTTTCTTCTCTTTCCTAACAGAGGAGGTCTGTCCAGGGTCAATCTTTTATCTTTTTGTAGTAGGCTCCTCTACATCATCTGGTTGTGACACCTAAGTTAGGTCTATGATATGGCCTTGTTCCTCATGTACCTGTCCTGCCTCTACAACATCCTATTCGGGTTGATCAAATTGAGGTGGACAGGCATAATCCCCATCACTATCACTCTCATATTCAGATTCTAAATATTCAGGCTCTTTCCCTCCTTTCTTTGTATCTAGCACATTATCCAACTTCTCACAAAGTATATAAAAATTTTCAAGCATGGCTTTGATCTTTTGAAAATAAGGTAAGTCAGGGTAAAACCCTCCAAATGAAAATCCATTTCTCCTTATTTGCTTTTCCAAATTCAGTAATTCTTGAATTATTTCTCTTCTTGTCCTTATCTCATCTTCATCAAGGAGATTTCTTATGGCATCCTCCTCCACACAAAAACCATGAACATTTGTATTGGGGATGGTAGGAGTCAAGAGTTTCCTAGCTCCTGCAATGAATCCCTCTAGGTTAATGTACCTATATAATTCTTCCCTCATCTTGCAGCTTTCCAACCATGAGCTCACCTGATCGATAGCACCCTTACCAATAGTAAAGTTAAATATTGTAAACTGTCTAGGGGTTAAGGTCCCCTTCCTATGTGGTGGTAAATGTTCATTGTCTGTTATCAATAGCTGCCAGATGAACTCCATGGGTAGGACATGAGGTGGATGTGTGCATCCATATACCCTAATCATAGTAAAATTTTCTTCTAAAAAGAAGTCTCCCCAATTATGATCACCCTCCCATTTGTCTACATACTCACAAGGTCTCAACAACTATAGCACCTTTATTGGGAGTCTAGTTTTTCTGATACCCATGCTCTGCATTAATGGATATACAATCCAATTTTAAAATCCACAAAAATATAGTCCTTGGATGTATAATTCCATATCCTAACCTAAAACGTAATAGGATTAGGCCGGTCCTAGAAAATCCTCTGAGGATTCAATTTGTTCACATTCATAATCCCATAGTTAAAATGCAATAAAAAATGCATCAGGATTGAATAATGGAAGCACCTAGGTTCCTTCTCTTTGGGATCCTTCATCTTTTTTTGCACAACTACAAATCCCTCATGCATTTTGTCAATAATGTACTGTATGTAGTCATAACTGGTTCTAGAATGCACATCTTGCAAGTCTAGTACCATCATCAAAATTCCAACATTTATTTTCTCTGCTCCTCCATCCATCCCTAACACTCTACATAAAGCATAGGCAATATACTTAATATTGAAATGTAAGTCCTTAAAGCAATAGGGTGCAGTCCCAGGTATAGGAGTAAGATGGTTCCTAACCTCCTTAAGCATATTCTTCTGCAATAGGTTCCTAGCAGCACCAGGTTGTAACTTATACCTCTCCTCTTACTTAGTAATATTTATCTTGGTGGACATGGTACCATATAAGCCAAAGGCTTGCATAAATGAATTCCTATTTAACATCAATAGGGCAGTACCATCATTTTTCTTGATTGTCCTAGATAGAGTATCATAGTGGCTGGCAAGACCTAGAAATAAGTCTACATCTATATAGACATCAGGAACAATTAACCTAGAAAGACCACTAGTCCAAGGGTTTGACACTAGGATTGCTTTATCAGAATTATTATAAAAATAATTGTATAGAGAAAAACCTGTGGATCTTGGAGTGCGAGCATCTCTGATTTCACAGTAGTCATCTGCCAGCAAGTTTGCATTTTCTCTCTTGTTCTATGTTGATCCTGGCAATAGCTTAAAGAATTCGTCAGAGAAATTCCTCTTTCCCTTTGCATCATCATCAACTTCATCACTTTTTCCACTGGTAGAAGCCACACTGACTGCTTTACTCATTTTTCTCTATTTCAACCTTCTCTTTTACCGATATTGAAACAAATCTCTTCTCAGGACTCACTATTCTTCTCTGTGCACTATTAGCAATTCAAGAAGCTTGAAAACCATAGAATTACCTTGCAAATGATCAATTTCTATCTCCTAGACACAAAAGACCTAGAAATTCTTCGCTTTGTGATTCTAGAAGTAAGACAAGTGAAAGTGAGCCTGTGATCAACTCTTTATGGTAACTCTCCCAAGTAAAAGCTCATCATTAGAAAGACAATAAATTTTTCTTTCAAGTTAACATGCTATGGAATTGATTGAAATCCTAGCCATATTTCATAAGTGTGATAGGAAATCAAATTGATATGAGTGTGTCTTCAAAAAAACCCTTATAAAATTTGAACAGGATGACATGTCTTTGTATGATTAGTTCTTCGTCAGACATCTCAGCTACCCCTTTTCATAGAACAATTAATTTTCTAGATTTTCATTGGACACTGAATCTCCATGTTGTCATATTACCAATTGCCACCTTTTATGATTTTTCATATTCAGTGACCACACGACTGTGTAGTATCTCCTTTTTGCTGATCAACTTTCTTAACCCTCAATTCTCCTAGAGATCTAGCGACTGTGTGATTTTCTTTACTTAGCTTACCACAGTTAAATTCTGGTGATCACATGACTTCATGAATCAAATTCAATAGATGAAATGCTTAACCCAAAGTTTATTCAGAGACCCCGCAACTTAAAGGTTACCTTTACTCTTAACTGTTATCGCTAAGTCGCGAAGTGTTTATTTCTCTTTATGAGACCACGCAACTAACCTTTAACCTTTGATTTTAGATTCAGAGACTATGCGAGTAAAGGTTATCTCATTGTTGCGAGCACATTTTAATTTCATGTAAATTTGTTGAGGACTTACTGACTACCATTGATCCTTTTGAGATTTCACATCTAACGGCTCCACTAAGTCGCTGAGTATATTTTAAAAGCCTTAAATCATTTGGAGACTACACGATAATATATAACTTTATACCTTTTAGTCTCTTAATTGCCAAATAAATTTTTCCTTTTGGGAGACCATGTGACTAGCCTTTATTTTTCTCATTGTGGACACGTGTCTCTTTCAACTATTTGTCACTGAATCACTGATTAAAAAATGACTTAACATTTTAAACCAGCGACCACCCGACTGCCATACACTCTAAACAGCTTGCGGTTTTTCATGAAGTCTCATCATCTTTTACTTAACTATCATTTTACTTGAAGACTACGTGACATAAACATTAATAATGTCACTTAATTGCATTCCAATCTAGAGACCCCATGACTGAAGCAATCACTAAGTCTCATAAGAAATCACTAACTGCTGGATTCTTTGCGCGACATTGTGACTTAACTCCTTGCTTAAGTAATGCCTGATGACGTGTTTCTGCATTGGGAGACTTCACGACTGAAGGGTTTCACCAAGTATCATAACAAATAAGGAATATTTTGTTTCCTTCTGAGACATCTCAACAATAGTTAATCACCAAGTCTCATAAAAAAATAGAATATGCTTCTAGGATCAAGCGACTAGACGACCATTGAAAAAGACACATGACTTAAGCTTGTCAAAAAGGTAATGCAAAATTAGAAAATCGATTGACATTTTAGGGATTTCTTGCATTTTGACTTAGAAGATAGCTTAGGGTTTTGGGATTTTGCACTATTCATATGGATTTTGACCTAACAACATAGAATTTTTATAGAGGTACTTCAAGAATGAGACAAACTTTCTAATTTGGGATAGAAAATGGCATGAAGGAAACAAAATTTTAAGGCAAACCAATGAAAATAGGAATACAACCAACACTGCTAAAACACCCAAGGTTGATGAAGAGACATCGTCACCTAACCGATAGTTGAACCCCGAGAAAAAGGCATAAGAGGTTTCATCTACAAAGCCTTCATCGAGCCCCTCAGAGAAAAAAAATGAACTAGTAATGGTAGTTCATACATCTTCCTCTACTCAAATATCAAGGAAAAAGAAGAGAAAGAAAAAAATTCCAGTCACTCTAGATGAAATAATTGAGATTCTAGTATGTGATCCTAAAACATTAGATCCTACTGAGTTGACAAAGTATGCAAGCCTTTGTGAAAGGAAAGCTATGCAAGATAAGTTGATAAAAGCCACAACAGAAGCAAAGGTATTTGAATTTGCAAGAGGAATCCTTCAAAAAATTATGCCTGATACATATATTGATCAAACAACCCCCATGCTTGATCAATTAGTGGTTCTCATCGATGCTATCACATCTTAGAACATAGATGCTGAGAAGGTTATGGAAGCTAGACTTGAGAAGAAATATGAATTCAAGTTAGCAGAGAAGATAAGCCAAGAAGTGGAACTGCAAAAGGTGAAGCTATATGAACTGGTAAGCATAATAGATCCCATAATTTCATAAGCTATAGCCTTGATACAAAAATTGTGCACATTAGATCAACTCACAAAGGAGTATACCGATAAGATAGCACAAATTGATGTCAATCTTCAAGTGAGTGCACAAGGTCTCACAAATACTGAAGAGGAAATCAAATTGCACAATGAACAACTAAAGCAAGCTAGGAAGTTGGGACAGGATATACAGATTGCAGAAACAAAGTTCAGAGATGAGGTAAATGAGCTTCAAGCTCAACTTTTTCCAACTCTCACATTACTGTAACAACATATGACAAATTCAAGAACACTCATTGCCACCCGAGAAATGTCTGTGAGGATTGAACTAGAGCACATGGCATTAGAAATCCTCAAAGAAAAATCGGAGAAAATGATAGAAGATATCAAGAATAGTCACTCCCACATTCTTGACACTTTGTAAGTTACACATTTTTGTCACATTTTTGACAGATTATAAGTTGTACATTTTTGTCATGATTATCAAAAAAGGGGGAAATGATATGTATAGTTAGTCAATAAAAGGGGAAATGAAAGGAGGAAATGATATGTATAGTCAGTCATTAGAAAGAGGAAAGAACAAAAAGGGGAATGTATAGTACAAAGGAAAGTATACATGTACATATACTTATATTATATCGATGCAAACAGTTAGCGGGAGTCATATAATGACAAGGATATATACATGGTGTACATACTAAACATTTTAGTATTGTGCACATATCACTTTTTGATACTAATGTCAAAGGGGGAGATTGAAGAGATTATATTTTTCCATCAATATATGCAAGTAAAAACATGATAAACACCATCGGTTTATACTACAGCGACAGATAGAGAACAACACTACTCAACGCCAATGTTACCGATACTGCTAAGTACAAAGCATCCTGGCACAACACTATTCAGTGTTACCTAATGACAGAAAAGACAAAGGAACCCATCAAGTAACCAACAGTGCAACCCAATGAAAGAGTCAAGAGTGGAACCCGATGATCAGTTCAAAGAAGGAACACCGACAAACTTTCAGTTCACACCGATGATCAAGAATCGACAGTCAGTTACATCCTGCAAAAACTGGATCTGACTTTCCATGTCAGATAAATCACTAAATTTTTATATTTAGCTTCTTCATTTGTTTTAAATCCATTACGTGAGGTAAATAAATCCAATTATTATTGTTTTTATCAATTTAATTGATTTAAAAAATGCAAACTAAATAATCAAGATCAAGTTGTATACCTTGGATCTAGAGTTAACATTATAATGCGTGATTCTAAATTAGGTCAAATAACTTGTATAAATAGATGATTAATCAATTTTGAACATGTTGTTTGATGATTATTGTAGCCACTAAGAGAATCTAAGGATTAGACAAGAGAATTCATGTAGAAGAACAAAAAAGGATCAAATCAGTTTTCAAGAACAGAACCAAGGCTACCAACGAGAAGGAAAGGGTATTAATCAATCGCTATAGGTGATATTCATATAATGTAATATTTAATGGATCTATAATCAGAAATTATATATTGCATACAGCTAGGTCAAACATATTGTGCACATTATAACAAGTGGGGTACACTTAAGAAATCCTTTCAAGGAAGGTGGATTTAACAATCTTATTATAAATCTCTTAACCAAGTGCACACTACATATGTGTTGCTAAAGCTCTTAATAGAGGAGATCCTAATAGGTCTCTACATTAATACTCCTAATAGGGTAGATCATTAAAAGTGATAAAATTTTAAGCCTTAACCGGCTCCCTTCCATTCTGCAGATAGTGAAGTTTTGTGGGTGTCATCCCCACTGCAGTTTTTACTTCTTAACTGGATTTTTTTGCAATATCATATCTTGTGTTATGTGTCTATTACTTTCATGAATTTTTCTATGAATGTTGCATAAAATTAAGTTTATGAATTAATACTACATGCATAAGAAAGAACATCATATTTTTTCGGTAATACAATAAAGATTGATTGCTAATGGAGCAAGGTGAAATGTGTTAAAAGTTTTAGAGGTACTGATTCACCCCTCCCCTCTCAATACCAATTCCCATTAATCCAAACACATTATTGAGTCACTCTCATTGACTTCAATCTTCAATGCATCTACAAATATACCTTTGACATCTTCAAGTACTCTATTCCTTTGTCTTTCCTTTCAGAGCTTTAGCTGTGTGGCTCTTTTCTTCCACATTTCTCCCAAAATATCCATTTTCTCTATAGATAGGCTGGATAAATCCCAATTAGGAATCTCAATTTCTTTGTCTAGATCTATCTCATCAAGAAATACTACCTTTGTCTTAGGACTCGGTGAAGGAACAATTTCCTTACCTTTACCTACCTCATCCTTTGCTTCAGTATTTAATCCAATTAGGTCATTGACCTTTATAGTACCAAATTTTGGATCAATATTTACTAATGAATCAATATTAGCAATAGGAATGTCTACCTTGTCTTTTTGCAACTCGAGTGTGCATGTCTCAGTAGTAAGAGGAGCCCATTGCTCCGTCTTTGTCTATTCAGATGTAGATTCTGCAACCTTGTCTTTGCTCTGAGGTACAATATTGTGTATAGGGGATTGGGGTAATGATGTCATTACCTCAACTACAATCTTCTTTGCATTAGACTCTTCAATAGTTTGTACCTTGGGTAGTGTATCATCATTTCATTTTGCTAGAGGGTCTATACTCAGTTCTTATTCCTTCACATTGCCTTCTATTATCTCAAATATTGATTTCCACACTAATGTGGAATGCTGAGCTACATCTTCTATGTTCTTGTTCAATATTTGGAATGCCCTGAATTTGGGGGTGTGATTTTTCTCATATTTTCTCAAGGCCTCTTTTACTTCTTTGTATTTCATTGCAGGCATGACCTACTTCAATGTTTGTTCACTTATGTCTTTTTCAATTTGTACTACATTCTTTTAGGGAATAGATACTACCTTAAATAAGTCTTCAGTCATATAACTCTTCAATTCGGAAGGGTCGTATTTCCACTTTGCCATCTCCTCCACCATTGCTTTCTCAAACTTCTATTCTTCTTCTGACCTAGAAGCATAATTCAATGACTTCAAAGAACTCATGGCTCTTCCTTCTTTAAGGTCTTTAATCTCCTGATCAAGTGTGGGTGTTGGTTTGGTGAAGACCACAATATCTTTTTCATCATCATCCTCATCATCACTTAGTATAAGTTTTCTCCTTGATCTCCTCAAGGTGACAACAGGAGTAGTGCCTTTTGCCTTTTTCTGTTTAGGTGTTGTCTTCCTCTTCTTCTGTGGAGGTTTAGTATCAATTTCTTACTTTTTAGATTCAAGTTCCTCTATCTTAACTGTATCCTCTATTTTAACTCTGTCCTATTTACTGTCAGAGATGGTAGTAGAGTCAGAGTTCTTGCCATACTTATTCTTGAATGTATCAAGTCTCTTCCTTCCTCTTTTCAATATCTTAGGAATCTCAATCTCCAAAGATATCCTACTCTTTTCTTCCTCATATGTTCCAAAGTAAGGTGCCTTTGGATTGATAGGTTCATTTACAAGAGCTGCTATGATATCTTTTGTGTCATCATTGTTAACTTCATATGGCAGGGGTTGTACCCATGCAACCCTAGTCTTTATTGCTTGTATATAAACCTTATCACAATCAACTAGAAAATAGATCTCATCTTTGTACTTCTCAACTAGTTTTTTGGGAATTCCATATCTACTCTGCATCTTCTATTTGAAACTTTCAAAGTATCCATCCATAATGCTATCAAAGTTATCTCCCATCTCATCTATGAGTTCATTAATTTGATGGATCATTGGTTTATCCTTCTTCCATGCTACTTTTCCTTTAGAGGGAAGGAACTTCTCAACATAAAAGAGTATGTAGATTAGAAGAGAACCAAACTTACATGAATTGGTTTTGGATACTCAAATGCTCTCCATATTATTTCTCAACTGAGTGAGTTGTAATTTTCCTAGGTTGAATACTACTTTCTTCTTTACTAATTTGTATGCTAGGTCAATAGCCTTGCATGCAACACTATTGGGTCTACTTGAGTTGTATATCTTGTGGGCTATGATATGAAATCCAAATTTCATCTCCATATCAGTTACTCTATTAAGTCTCATGCCTCTTTCGTCCCACTCGGCAAGAGTTAACTTAGCTAGTTCATCCCTGGTTATGGTTTTGGTAGCTTTTGTCTTATCTAGCATAGGGAACCCAGTGACACGGTGAATTATCTACTTTGTGATCTTCATAGGATGATCCAACCATAGTTGGATGTCGTGAACATGACTAAGAAAATATCTCATCCATTTTGTCTAGAATTCCCTCAGCATGTGCATGATGTGTGCAAAACCTTGGTTTCAAAGTTCTTATGCTCGGGCTTTAGATTCTTGTCAGTACATAATTTATCATATTCTTGATTCATCTCACTGGTTGCAATCTCATGTATGTTGCAGTGATAGAAGCTACAAATGTTGTTAACCAGTAACACTCTTGGAGGAATTAGGGAATGAGCTCCCATCGGGTCTATCTCCTCTGCAATTGCCAGATGAATCTTGAACACCAGAGGATCACAAATTCCATTCCTTACTAGCATCTCAGAACCTTTCTTGACCTTGCTACTAGAAGTGGATGTCATACTATTTGGACAAAATGATCAAACTGTGCTTTCAATCACGAACTCATACTGAATTTCTAAGGGCTCTGAATTGACTTGTAAACTAAAAGATTTGTAAGAAATACTCTTTACAATCCTTCATTTATAAGATATTTTCAACCATTAGAGTATTTCATTAAATTCTCCATATATAGTAGATGGCGTGACTTAGGTGTTTCTCCAAGATTCACTTGGAAGTTTAGGTGAAACTATTTTTCCAAATATCAATACTGCCTAACTCAGTTTGGGTGACCTAGAGTGACTCAGGTGTAACTAACATTCTAACTTGGGTTGAACTATAATATGTCCTCATGCATGAATATGCAAATATGGACTGTATTGCTTATCTAGAACTAGAGTAGGATGGCTTGTATTGCACAGTTCCATTCATCTCCTTACTTTCTTATTCTGTAATGATAGATCCACCCATCTCACTGTTTAGGGTGTCATTCGATCCTTCATTTATTTGATATAAATTTTTTGAGGATTTCCTTACCCATTTCTTTCTCATCTGAATTATAATTTTAGATACTTTGGCTTCTCCATTCTCAAAACTAGTATCAACTTTTTCTCTATTCATACAGTTCTTTCTTAGATGAACAAGTTTCTTGCACACATAACATCTCTTAGTGGGATCTCTATTTCTAAAGTGAGTCTTCATACAATTTGCACCAATGTGTCCATATTCACCACAGTGACAACATCATCTATACCAAGTGTTGTAATCCCAACCAAAAATTGCCTTGGCTAATTGTTCAAAAGGATTCCATTTCTTTGTTCTGCACTGAGAAGATTTATGACCTTGTTTGTTGATTTTGTAGCATTTCCCTTCAAACTTAGGTTTCTCTTTACATTTTCTTTCTATATTTCCATGTTTGTTTCAATTATAGTATTTAGCACTAAATTTTGACTTTCCATTGCTCCAACATTTTTTTGATGTATTCCCTATCTTACCACAATAATTGCATTTATGTTTATTGTCCCTTTGAGATCCTTACTGTGAGGATTCACCTTGTTTAGTATAACCTAATCTAGTATGCCCATGATGTCTGAGTTCTATTGCCTGATCCATGCTAGTTTTTGAATTCATCATACTTTCATTTGTTTGATTTTAAGTATTGAGATCATTCTATAGTCTTTCATTTTCTATCGTTAGATTGACAACTTCTTGTGTTGCATTGTTGAGTTGACTTACCAAATCAGCTTGCTAAAGTGACAAGTGTTGGATTTCATTTTCTTTTTCTCCTAATCTTGTACTCAGCTATCTTTTATCTTCTTGTGTTGTATTTCTGTCATCTTCTACTTTGTTCTTTAGTTCCATGACTTCACACATTCTGATTGAGTGAACTTCCTATTCTCTTTTCAATTTTCTAACTTCTTCATGTAAAGTGATATTCTTTGCAAGCAAGTCTTCAACAGCTACATCAACTTCTTTTGAGCTTCTGTCTTTGCAAATTTCTTCAATTATTTATTCTATATAGTTCTTGTCATTCATCTGCACTACTAATTCTTTTCTTCTCTTCAGGGAAAGAAAAAATTGCTCCTTAAGTCTTATGATCTAGTCCATGGCCACTTTAAGATCTATCTTTTCATTATCAATGGCTTTCTCCAGTGTGTAGGTTTCCATATCCTCTGATCTTTTCTCAAGCTGTTAAACTTATATTAAGAGAACCAATGTTGTGATACCAATTTTTAGAATTATATGATGTGCCCAGTGACTAAGATGGGGGGGTGAATCAGGAACCAATAAAACTTAATCCTTTTAATCCATAATTAGATTAACTTATTTGTTTGCATACATATAACTTGAAATTAAAGAATTAGATAGAACACATAACACAATATCTGGTTACCCATAAACCTTCCAAAAGAAAGTAAAACTGGGGTGGGGATGATACCCACAAGATTTAGTATTGTAGTATAAATTTAGCTTGTTAGAGCTTATAATGACCACTTCTGATGGTCTGCCATGTTAGGAGCATAGAACGGACTGTCAAGTCCACCTTGTTAATAGATTTTGTACAATACAATAAGTAATGCAACTCGGTTAAGAGATTTAAAGAAAGGATTATTAGGTCCACCTTGTTAAAGTATTTTTCCAATACACCTGTGAGAATGAACCAGTTGATCATCTGCTCTGTGCAACTGTGATTGGTGAATAAGATCCTTTTGAATATAACTAATCACCTGAATGTGATAGATGAGACTCTACTATCTTGAATACTTTTGCACTTAAATCAAGCTACCTTCTCGCATTCCTTATGCATACATTCTTACTCATATACTCTTCACATAATAATAATCATTATCTTCTTATTGGATAAAACAAACTATCTTACATATATATCTTTATCCAACAAATAACTCTGTAAGTTAGCTTGCAATAAACAAAATTATATTTAACAATATATGAAAAGTTGGCTTCAAACTATCACTCGGGTAAAAAAGACTACTCAGGCAATAAACTGTCACTCGGGCGATGTTGAACACTTGGGTGATACTAAACACTTGGGTGATGCTGGTCACTTGGGAGACATTGTATACTCGGGCAACATTGAATACTCGGGAAACACTGAATGACTAAGTGTTTTGACACTAATTGAAAATATGGCTTGCCATAAGGTCTATAGTTTTATCAGGATTAAAAATTGACAAAACCTAAATGATCATAATTTTTGGAATTCTATTGAAAATCTTGATACAAATAAAAATAGTTGAAGCTTTTTTATGATATTCTTTGCATTTTTTCATATCTTTTTAGCTAATCGATGATGTTTTGACTAGATTAGCGATGATGAAGACATGATATTTTTCTTGACTTGAGTGAGTGTTTTGAGGAAGATCCATTAACTTGTGTGAATTTATCCAAAGAAATGGTCATCAAAGAACCATCAAGTAATTTCATATAGGAAAGAGGATTAACCTTTGTTTGTTTATGAAAAAGGATACCTTGGCTATTTAGATCTTCCATATCTTAATACCAAAATCCACTTGCAACATTGAATCCGATGAAACTGGTGTTCATACTCCCATAGTTGGTTATTCAACTAGTGAGGGTTATAATAGTTTCCCAAGGGGTTACCAAAGCAATGAAATTAGTATACATATCATCATGATGTGGTCAGTGATGATTGCACTTGCTCCTATTTCCACAATGCTCAATGATGATAATATATCTCTTTTACAGTTCTTTCCCAAAACACTAGTGAAAATTAGTTGCATTGTATTTCATTTTCATGTTAGATGTATTGCATATGTTTAAAAGGAATTTTCCAAGTTAAAGGGGGTTAATTAATTTTGGGGGTTTCAATTATCAATTATCCTTGTTTCAAATAAATTATGTGAGATTATATTTTACATTCATTCATAGCATTAATCATTATTCATTATTTCTTATATCAAGAAAAATCAAAAGAAAAGAAGCATTAATCATTACTCATTTTACATCCATTCTAAGAGTTCATTTCATATAAATTTGCATACATTCATAAATCAAAATAAAAAATCTAGTTGCATTCATTTTATCATTACATTGCATAAATCATTGCATTCATCTACAAATTAGAGAAGCATATAGAAGTAGTTGTATAAAATAATTTGCATCCATCTATCTATGTCATATATAAGATTAATTGCATCCATTAGCGTAATAAAAGTAAATGCATCACATGCAGCATATAGATCTTTATATAAATAAATCTCACATCAACATCATAAACACATCATGGGAATTAAAAGAAGATCATCACATAAATGTCCATCAAAAGATCTATAACGTTTTTATATCAAGATACAATATCATCAACAAAATGATACATCATCAAAGTCTTGATAAAAAAAGATATGATATATAAATACATATCCAATGGCTCAATATCAATCTATCTCAAGACCCAGCAGGGTCACCTAATTCATTATTTGTACATGCACTTGATTGATCACCTATCCCATTAGGATCTCTGTCACTTGATCTATCCTGTGTATCTGGTGGTACTTGTCTGGTGCTAGCTAGACTAGGAATTTGTTCCATCATCACCATAAACTGCTACATCATGGTAGCCACCTGATCGATCAGACCAACCACTGATGTCATCCCAACCTATAAAGTCCTCACATCTTGTGTCAATGCATCTATCGCCTGAGGAACCTATGGTATCTATGGTGTGTGTAGGCCAACCTATGGTATCACTATAATCTAAGGAGGCACCTGCTATGCTAGAATCTATCCCTATAAAGGAGGAACCTGATGTGCCTAAACCTCTACCTTTGGATGAGACTATGCTCCTAGAACCTGTCATGCAACATCTATCTATGCCTGCCTTCCATCTCTCTATTGTTGTCTCTAATTTCCCCATCCTGCAGCTAGTCTACACTGACCCTATCCCTGAACCTACCCATGTCTCTATCTCGGCTATCCAAAACCACAACCCCTAGCCCTGACATTTCCACCCCGCATCCAAGGTCCTACCCATCCTTTTCCTACATCTCTGCAAATCCTAGGATATCTCAGTGCTCTAAGAGCTCATTGTCTTGGTCCTCTCAGACCACCACCTCTACCACCGCCATCTCTACCATCATAATCTGATGTATCATCCATATCAGGAATGGGCTCTGCATGATCTGTAAATATAGTGAGTCTGTATCAATAAAACCACTCTCTGTACTCAACAGACATCCCAACATCAACAACATGATCTAACATATCCCACCAGATGAATCCCAATCTATTAATCTCAGTGCATGCAAACTGATAATCAGCCTACACTGCCCACATGGATCACTTTAGCTATACTTGTGTGTTTAATACCATACCTTGTAGTGTATCCTGAACTCATCCATAGTTCCTCAACACTCTCCCAATGTAGAACCTCTCTATAACAAGTGGTGATAAACCAATCATCGACTAAGGGGAAAATATATAAGAAATCTCATCATCATCCTCCCACCATCCCTCACATCCAAGGTAAGGGCTCCAGAGGACTTGATCAGTGTCATCAATTGTGCGACACCAATACTCAAGTTTGCGATGATGCTGGACAACCATCCCATCATATAAAAATGCATACAACCATCCTCAATATCAAACAAGAGATGCTATCTCCATGTGCTAAAAGTGGACCCCTACTTTAGCATTACACTTCAACATGGTCATTGTTCTTTAGCTGGATACATGAATGAATATGGATTCATTCATCTTGCATGTCTTAATGATTCGACATGTTGCCTCCTATTAGGCAGGACTATGAGATTTCTCTCAAGTCATTGTGAGCTCAGTAACTACAACGAAGACCTAAATGAAGGATTTAATTAGTATTCTGAAAGTAAAATGCTTCGATTAATCTAAATGATTATGCAATTTGTTGTCCATCCAAGTTAATTAAATTCAGTTTTAGAAGCACTAAATGAAATGTGAGATATTTGTTTTAAAAAAACCAAATTCAAAGTGTGCTCTAAGATTAGATTTGTATGCTTGAAAGAAATAAACAACAATGCTAGATCAATGAAAGTTAAAATGCAAGAAAGATAGAATGAAAAAGCAGTATAATAATGCTAATAAAAAGTTACGATCCTTTGTGAAGGAAAATAGTTTCTCTTTTATAGAAATCTCTCTTGAATCGATGGTCGAGATCGAACAAAAAGAGTGGCTCAGATTTGATTGAAGAAGCACAATCCATGTGCAACTGATGTGATTGGTCGAAAGTGTCAGTTGACTGAACTAACTGATCAATCTTTCTGGAAACTTCCATATTCATTTTTTAGTTAACTGAAATGTTTCCAAAATGATAAACAGTGGAGAATCAGTTAACTAAGTGGAACTAGATTATTTCCATTTTGATAATCAGTCAACTGAATTTGATGATGTCATATGCATTTTTAATAATTTAATTTATTTTGAAGGCACATTTATATTTTTATTAATTAATTTAATTCCCTTTTTGATTTAATTGACAATTTTGTAATTTTTATTTAATTAATATATCAAAATATTAATTAAATAATTAGTATAAAGTTTATTTTCCAATGTAATGTGATTTTAGGGATTAATTAATTAGTCAAGTAAGGTGATCGATTAGGACCTAGGGTTTAGGTCAGATCAGTTCATATTTGATGAATTGCTTCTTTGACTTAGGACTTAGAATAATCAAGATTAGGGTTTCTTGATTAATTGTTGAGATTGGGGGTCTACGGTTTAGATGACCATTTTTAAGTGATTACATTTTCCCCTCTTTGAATTGATGTGCGATCAACGCATTGAATCAAATACTTGTTAGTGAGAAGACCCAAAATAGTTTGATTTGAAGTGATGAAACCATTCTTTTGAAGAATAAGAAGACCGACTTTGAGCTTGATTGGATGAAGATCGATCCAAAGATATAAACAAAATGCTCTATTTTATTTGAAGTGATGAAACTGAACATCTATCAGGAACTCTTAAACCTTTTTGATTGGTTTGAATGAATAACCAATTTTATTTGAAGTGATGAAATTGATTACCGTTAAGAGATTTTATTAGCAAGAAAATTAACTTGATTTGAAGCAATGAAGCCAATTTGATATATGTATCTGGTTTCAATAATGAATAGCCCATATAAGACCGATCTTGTCTGGTTACGAGTGTATTCATCACTATATAAGACCATTGATTAGGTTGCCTTTGATTTAAGATGATCTCAACTTGATTTGATGTGATAAGATGCCCCAAGTGATGGGGTTTTGATTGAGGATGTGATCACTGGAATGTTGATGTCCTGATCCTTCCCCCTCAAGAGAGAAATTGAAATACGGCTAGGTGTCCCAGTGATGAGAAGCAATTCAATTGATTAGACAATTTAGGAAAAAATTGATCTGATTAGAAAGAGGTCCCACGTGGTTAGGACAGAAGATGTACTTGATGAGAGGTCATGTTTGACTGAGATTGACCAAAAGTAAGATAAAAGGATTGATTAGAATAAAAGAATGAGAGATTTATCTTGGTTGTGTAAGTAGTCAGTTTCAGATTTTGATTTTGATCCTGAAAATAGAATCAAGACAGTCGAATTAGCAAGGGGTGTCATGTTCTCAGATCCTCACATTGGAGATAGATATTGACATTATGCTTATTTCAACACTATGTAGATGCAGATGCAGATGCAAGGCTAACATAAATGCAACCTAAAATGTAGTCACTGAGCTTTATCTTTTGAAGGTTTTCATCATCGATCATTTTTGGAACATTAGAGTTGATACAATCCTTAATGGTGCCACTGCGACCATAAGAATATGAATATGAATTTCATCGGATAAGATATGAGAAACTAACGTAAGCATTAGGGCACAAAATCTGAGATGACCTGAACACTATTTCTAGTTGATGTTACAAGAGTACACCAGTATCAAGGCATTCAAATCCAAGATAACCATGAGTGCAATCTTGTGTAAACAAGCAAAGCAATAATAGTCAAGGAGATAGCTCCGACCTCACCTTGGCATAGAAGTAAACAAGATTGAGGGATGTGAGGCTTTTCTGCCTTAATGTAGGAGCTCTTACCACATACACCTAGTTTATTTGTCATTGTTGGGTCATCGAGACCACACCAAAAGCAGTAGACAAAGAAAAGATTAGAGAAATTGGTGAGAATAGACAGTATACAAATAGAAGTTCAACATACTTCAACCAGTTTCAAAGTTTGTAGATGTGGATATGTATGAGGTGTTGAGAAACATCATCATGCTTGTGAGTTCTTTGTGTTTGATTTCTATCAATCTGTTGTTTACATTTGCAATATCCGATGTGTTAAGAAACACAGATACGTCAAAAGATAGTGTTAAGAAACACTGTTGATTAGGGTGCTGAGAAACACCTATTTGCATCAGTAGTGAGTTGTCCTTTAGAAATGACAAGATTAGTGACTCTGGTGCAATCTAAAGATGTGATCAAATTTGGGGACCCATGCCCCTAGTATAAAATGACAATAATTGACTTGAATCATACTTAGAGGACAAAGCCAATTTGATTGCCCCTAGCTTATGATTTTGGATCAATTTCAAGCCAGGAGGGTTCTCAGAAGAACTAGAGTGTTATAGAAGTGACTGAAACATATGTACAAACTGTAGCAAAGTATTTTTCAAGACTGAGGATTGATAGATGGAGCGTTGAGTACAAGAGGTGCCTGTTTACCAGGTTTTCACCTACTTGGCAGAGATTTTATTTTTGCTACCATGGCACCTTGTTAGAAATTAATCTTTACTTGCATTATGTAAGTAGGAGATTCCTATGGAATCCCTACACCTATTTTTGTCCTCTTGCGAGGATAATTCATTTTATGTATTTTATTATCCCTTGGTTGTATTATTTAAATGGGATAAACTAAGGTATCCCTTAGATTCCTCCCTAAGAGGAAATAACACAAGTGGTACACACTTTATGAATATGGCTCACATGCTCATAGGAGTTACACTTCAAACTCCTTCTTCCATCTCTACTTAAGAGATGCTTCTCCTCATTCTTTGTAACACAAGCACTATTTGTAGCACTTCGTCACTTCAAGTGACTCATTGTATGAGCTTGGCTCTCATTCTCTCTCTCTCACATTCTTAGAGAATTTGCCCATTCATATTTATTCACAAGGGTTTTTTTATGCTTTTCCCCCTTCAAAATCTTGTCTCCTTGTCTTGCTTTTGGTGAATGCTCCTAGTTTTCTGATTTATTCATGGTATATCTCTTTACTCCTTGCTCTTTGGTTTAAACAATTTCCTTGCGTCTCCTCATTTTGTTGTTATTTTCAACATGGTATCAGAGCAGGTTGGTCTAATCCATTTTTGAGTGTACAGGTGAAGGAGCTACCATATTTTGGAGCACTCCAAATTTTGGAGACCTCTTGACAGAGTTTATTTCATGTTTTTTTTACTAATCTTATTGGGAAAAAATTGAATTTGTGTGCAGGTTTCCCAAATTTTAGTATACTTATCAGAGTTCATCTAATTTCTAACTATTTTCTATATCTCTGCAAGTGTATAAATATCTATTTTGATCTCTATCTCTATTTCTTTTTTGTCTTTGCTATTTCAGCGTTATTTCATCACTATATTTATAACATTATTGTATTCTTTACATAGTGTAGCATATTGCCTGCATTATTTTTTGTGGTTCTTAGCCCAACAACCTTCCTTGTATATGTCTTACTCCTACGCAGTATACATCTCTTGCATATCTTTGTTTCCTTACCCATTGTATTGCGCAACTTTTACTTTTCCCCCTGCGTAACAAGCTGCTTCTTCCAGCTCATAGTAGATTAACATTTGTCATTTATCTTCCTTTGACTTTTTAAATTTATCTTTCTCCTCTTTGCTTCCCGTTTCTTCCCTCCTCACATGTTCATGTTTAGTATTATATGCTGGTGCACAACTGTGTATATGTCCAGCGTAGCCCCTTGCCTCACGCAAGGGTTCCTCCCACATTACCTCTCTCCTCAGCCTTCTCCACCCTTCTCCCTATGTAGACCAGTATTTTTTCCTTCAGCTTTGTCTCTGTGTGAGCAACTAGTGGACGAAGCTGCGTGAGCAGTCAGTGTTCTTCCTTCAGCTTTGTCTCTTTGTTATCCTTACCTTGCGCAGCCTTAGTCTCGTTTCTTTGCACATTTTTTAATTTGTTTGTGCAACTTTCATTTATTATTCATTGAGCATCATACATATCTGATTCTATTTATCTTAGCACAGGTCTCCTAGCCCCTTGTGCAGACTTTTGTATCTCTCCCCCTATGTTTCCTTATCTCCTCTTGCAGTGTACTCCTCTCTTCATGAGAAATATTATTGATTTCTATATGATTTGAAAAGGAAAAGGCATCACGTATAGTAAGACTACTTTTTTTCATCTGTCAGGTTTCTTGCAGGCATTTTTTATTATGTTTTCTTCCATTTGGCACTTCATAATTATAGCATTCTTCTCACATGCAGTATATCATTTTTTTATCATTATTTTTATGCAGGTAATCATTTTTCTAATGTTCTTTGCAGGTATGGTACAACACTTCTAAATGCCTCTTAGATTCCTTATGGTTTTTTAAAATCAAATCATTTCTATTATTATATCTTTTCAATTTAAAATTTGTTTAACTATAAATCTTTATCAAAAAGTTAAACTATTTCATTTGGTCTCGCTCAATATTTTTTAATTTCATCTTAAACCCACTTTCATTTAATCATTAATGCCACAATTTAAACTTACAAGATCCAATTATATTGTTTGGAAGACACACATGTCTGATATTCTTAAATCTTGACATCTTTTGGATATTGTTTCCACACCAAATTTGAAACCAGCATCCACCGCTCCTCGGGCTGACTAGGATACCTGGCAGTTCAAAGATGAGGAAGTATTTGGTCTAATTGGATTCTCATTAAATCTAGATTTATATCATCTTATCTCAGATTTTACTGAGGCTCATCAGGCCTAGCATGTCTTGGAGAACACATTTCAAACTCATGAAAAACTTTTTCCTCTTATTAATCAAGCAAATCAAATTTCTACACCGCAATGTGACACTATTTATCCTTTAAATTATTTTCCTATTTGGGATGACCCATGTGATGATGCTTGTTTTTGGGATGATCCCATAGCTACCTATTTTCCTCATAGAGATAACATGTTACAGTTTGATGATGTTTCTTATTCTCATACATATTCTGCTTTTGATGATATTTTAGAACAAGAAGATGAAATTATTGATACGTTTCTCAATGTCACTTTTCCCTCATGTATTACAAGAGATGATGTTCCTATTTTCTCCAAATTGGATTATGAATTTCATGACACTCAAATGGTTATTATGGAGGACCAACTTCCTTCTCTAAACTCTAATCTTCCTCATTATGATAATGGTAATATTTCTTGGAGAAGAAACTAAGATCAATCTCAATGTGTACTTGAACATTTGGGCCTATCGCAACAAGAACCTAAACCTGTGTTTTGCAACACTCAAAGGACCCTTATTTCATGATTGAAGCATATATCAATTCACCATCACCTCATATTAACACAAAGTGAAGACAAGAAAATTTACCTCCTCTACTACGAGAAAGATTATCAAGTTGCAGATTTTTGTAAAACCCCAAGTAAAGATTAAAGG
>MU228382.1:961470-986521 GCA_018584345.1 Thuja plicata | reverse complement strand
CCATTCCCAACGTTTTACAGAGAATTGTTTAAGCTGGCAGAGAATTGTTTAAGCCTGAGAGAGAACGAAAATAAAAAATATTTGCCAAGTCTATAAAAGAAAGCAGAGAACCCTAAAAAAGGGGAAAAAAATCTGAAAATTTTGAATTATAAGACATAAAATTTTGTGCCAATACTACACGGAAACCATCAAATATGAAAGAAATTGTTAACTCTCAATCGCATAAACAACGTCCAACTGCTGTGCTCGGTTCTCCATCTCTCTGCTCATGGAAAGCGAATATGTGGAAAGAAAGCATAAAATGAGAATAAAGAGGATAGAGGAGATAGCTATTACATTTAATGATTTTCAGCATTTGCATTTAATATTAAATGACATATTGGAGATCAACATGAGTTTTCAAAATTTTTTGCTAATTAATCTTTTCAAAAATTAATTTTCTTATTGCCTTTTTTGGTTTCAGCCAGTAGAATTCCAAATAAAATGCATTTTTTAAATTTCTTAAATATAACAAAATTGTCAAACTTTAGAATATAAAAACAATCTTCAAAAATTCTATAATTTGATTGGTTCAAACTAATTAAAACTTAAATCTCACGATTGCTATAGTTACCTGCCGATGGCAGGAACTAGTAAAGATTTGATGCACAAAACCACATTATTTGCTACTCTTTTGCCATTTGAAGGGCGATAAAAGTTCATTTTAGTCAAAACATTTAAAGAACAGATGAGCAGGACGCACATTAAACACATTTCATGGGCGATAAAAGAACATCTTCATCAATACATTTTAAAATAGACGAGCAGGACGGACATCCACGGGTTTCCCTAGAGTATCAATTGTTTCTTCTTTGACAATTTGAAATGCACTAATCTGATCTCTTCTCCGATGCAAAATCTCTAATCATTGGACTGCAAATCTCATCTTCGGCGCCATTTTTGATAAATTTGGTCAAGGAACAAAGTTTCTAGGCCAAAATGAAAGGGCTTTACAGTGTTTTCTGTGTTCTTTGTTTGGGATTAATTACTTTGGCCAGATCGGCCGTAAACAATATCAACACACTAGGAATACCTCCACAAGGTTTGTGTTCAGATACTTTTGGCTCTATTATTTGCTGTTACTTCACTTTTTGAACAAATGCAAAATGTTTTTTAAAGCTCAAACTTGGTTCAAGATTTGAGTAGCTTATAAGAATTTATTTCGCTTGCATTTCAGAGGTGGAATACTTTTCATCCGCGCGAATAAATTGTAAGGATAGCTCCAAGTCGTTTTCTCGGGACCAATTGAATGACGATTTCTGTGATTGTCCAGATGGAACAGATGAACCAGGTCAGTAAGCATTACATCTCTGTAAAGAATGTTTAGTTCAGCAGAATATTTGTGAATTAATAAAACTACAATCCAATATGTGGCAAACTAGGAAAAATGACTACTAAATTACTTATAACTATTATGCTTAAGTGAAAAGCATAATGATGTGGAGGATCTTTGCCATTGACTAAAATTAACTGATTTTAATAACATCTACGAGACGCAGCACATTTAGGGCCACAGCGAAGCCACATTTGCATCAATAACCAATGGGAGGGTTGGAGTTGAAGACGTTTTCTTTCTTTTTGTTAATAAAAGGAAATGATTTTGTTTATGCACAGAGTTCGAACTACGAGGCAGAGATTAATTACAACGGCCTAAAACAGAGGGCGGGTGAAGCCAAAATTCTATTCTAACCAGGAAAGCAAAATTTTTGAAGCTTATGATCGAGGCCATAGAGAGTTTCATCATGCCTGCCTGAACCAGTAGAGAGGGTGGCAGTCAGGGAGAAATCGCCAGAGAGGGCTGCATACGAACAGAATGTGAATCATTCGGGCTCTAAATATGAAGAGACCTGACCTGAAGACAAGTACCAGAGCTTGCCAATTTATCAGCTTCCTTGTTGTGGGTCCTTCTGATATGCTTGAATTTCCACCTGTTTGAGGTAGACTAGAAGATACCGAATGCCTGCAACAAAATATGCAAGGTTGACAGACTTGAACTGGGCTCCAGTGATAGAATTAATAACAATCTGGGAGTCTTCAAAGACTCTCAGGAGTATCCACGCTTTCATCCCCGGCCAGAGAAAAACCCAAGTTTAAGACCTGTATTTCCGCACTATTCTTCGAGGTAAAACTGACGCTAACAGCATATCTGGGAAGATTTTTAGTGTGCAGCATGAGAACAGCCTCTTGCCAATCTGTGTTTCCTTTTAGACACCCCATCGAAGTTCAGACTGAAACCATTGCTAACATTAAGAGGAATGTCTGACTTAGTCTTGATTCCAGCGGTAAGGGGCTTCTGAATCTAGTTTGCAGTCTCCTTCAGGAGAAAATTGATCAAGCTTGCCATTGCCTTGATCTTTGAAAACAAGAGAATTCCTATTCTTCCAAATCCCCGAAAAAGATAGCTTGGGAGGAACTGTTTTACAGATAAAGGGCCATTGGAAATCAATCTTAACTGTTTGAATAGACTTATGAATAAGGAGGCTTTGCCACACATCGTTGGCATAACTACGTTGTATGAACTATGAGTAGATGATCGTTGTTTTTATCTGCAGCCTTGCAAAGAACATACTAGCTGGGCCCATTATACCTCTTGTTTTTAACCTTTTCAATGTGAGTTGTTGATTTTACATGGCGGGCTAAAGAAAAAACAGTTTTGGGGATGGCATCCTTGTACCCAAATGTGCTTCCAACTTGGCATGATAGGGAGGGTACCTCTTAGTATCTGATATCCTTTGTTGACTAAATAGGATCCAGTGTCATTCACTACCCCAGAATTTTGTCATCACTTTCAAGATCCACTGGAATTCTACACTTCTTAAAGGTTGTAAGAGCCTGGTAGTTAGGATTCAGATCTGAAGGCAGATGTAACTCAAGCTCAAATTTGTTTTACTTTTAGGAATATCATGAATGTTCACCATGTGGGGTCCCAAAACCGCTGCTCTACTATCCTAGAATTCTTCTTACCTTCAAGGCAAGTGATGTGTTGTCAAGAAGGTAAAACAGGGGTTCATCAATAGATCAAGGAGGTTTGAAGGTTAATTTGATGAGAATGGGTAGTCCCTTTTACAATCTGGGCTCAGCTAGGCCTGGGAAGGTATTCCCAGAGGTATCCTTAATAAGGTTATAGTCCAATAAAAATGTAACATGATTGCAACAACCAACAGCTATATTCAGTGTACACTTGGCTCCTATATTTGTCACCAGGTCAAGACAAACTGGCTTCTTAAGACTTCTTATAAAGCTGAAATAGCACCTTGCAGATGCATCTTTAGATAACAATAGTGTTATAATCTCCATAGCTATCTCATTTAATTTTTATATATAGTGGCAAGGTGCAGATATACATAATTTGATTCTCTCATGATTTAAGTATTAAGTTTGTTTGGGATTGTTCCCTAGTTTGTAATACTGAATCATGAACTACATTTATATTAAATTAAATTAATCAACCCCTACTTCGTACAAGTTTGGAGGTTTTGAATTATGAATGTTTGATCCTATGCCAATATGAACCTGTGCCTACCCTATTGGGCAACAGAGTCATGAATACTGTGCCCTTAAGATGGACAACAGTTTTTGGGCAAGAAAAACCCTTCTGGAATAGTTGCAGCGTTAAATCTGGTCACTGATGGTGCTTTGGGTCATTTAGGGAGGTAGGTAGGAGTGAATAATGCAAAACATGGGAATTTCAAAGTTTTGGGGATCAGGTGAATGTCATACTTAATATAGTGTGACGGCAGGGATTGGGAGTCTAGAGTACCTCTTACAATGTATGATGATTTTATATGAATATAGCATCATAAACTGCAAGAGGCATTGAATGTAATGTCCCCTATTTGGACTTTATTTGATTTACGCTAAAATTTCCAACTAGGGTTTGGATTGTGCTAGGAAATGGAAAGTTAACTTAGTCTCTGTAATGTTCCCTACTAGGAGCCTGCCAATTCCTAATGCTTAACATACATCACTATGCATTTAAATCAGATTAAATTGAGAAACAATTAACGATTCATAATACGCTTGACAATTAACATCCTTAAGCATAAATTCTTTCTCTCCTAAACATCAGCCCTAAGGAGGATGGGGATTTGCTTGTCATAGGGTGCTTGGACACCAATCGACAAGCAGGCTCCCTCAAGGTATTGGTAATGCATGTTCATACCCATCTTGGGACTTTTCCCTTGAGGCATTGGAAATACACGTCCTTACCCATCTTGGGACTTACCTACCTTGTGAGGATTTACTCCACCTCTCCCTACACAATAACAACCTATCCTCTTAAGTGGCTATAGCGAGTGAGTAAGGAATGGCTATAAGTGTACTAACTACAAATGGATGAGGAATAAATATGAATAAAATATAATACAAAATAACTGATATAAATGCAACATACGATATGTGTATCTATCAGACCCTATATTGGCCCTTTATTCTTAACTGTATTCTGATTTAATATTCTGTAAATCAGTATTTAACTCATAGGTACGTTGCAGCATAATTTTCTGTCACACAATGCTTGCCAGTAGTATAACTGATTCATTTCCTTTCTCATCTCTTCCTTGTAAAGAGTATCAAATATATTTTATAACCTCTGATTCTTCCATGCCTGCATAGAATGAGATCAATTCTCATTTATATCTTGCTAACTGAATAGTTGCATCCATTTGATTTGAGAGACACGTCTCTTGCTTACTCATTTCTCTCCAAGACATCGCACCTTTTCATAGTTAATGGTGACTTGCTATCTTTGACTATTCAAATCGCAGCTCTATAACACGCAAGACAGTCTTGTAAATAAATCGCATCTCTTAGTGATTTTCCCTTCTTTAAGCGCTGACCACTTTACTATTATTAGTTGCGATAGTCACTAACATCTTTAACAGCTATTAATGTAATCGCTGCTTAGTCAGAATGTTGATTGTCATCATCATAACCATTCTGTCTTTATTTTGTAATTGTTTCATAGTTGTCTAAATCGGTTGATTGGAGGATTTGTGGCATGATTGCTGACTATAATGCTCGTTGTAAGCACAGGACCACTAGACATTTATCGGGTGTGATAGTATTGTGGTTACACAGCTATACATGAAGGTGAACAATATTTTATTGCTTTCACATCTGATGGATCAATATATCAATGGTACTGCCAGTTAATTGCCTCACACAGTTCTGCCATCATTTTCTTAGTGCTCTGTTCAAACCATCGATTGATATGCATAATTTAATTGCTGATAATATCCAGGCTATCATCTAATTAATAGTTATGACTATTTGATTTGTCAACTCTCTTCAGGAACATTCTTTAACCACTCTTGGTCGATCCTTCTATTCCCTTGTTGAGTTCACATAAGTTATCAAGCTATGGAAGGCTTACTATCTTTACCTTTGTTCGGTCTTCATATATAATCAATCATTTTGACTATTGAATCATTTTGCAAATTTGTCTCTTCAAATACTTCACAAAATTGAGATACTTATTTGTCTTGTAATTATATTATATTATAATTTATTTATTTGTTTTTTATATTTTAATTTTATTATTATTGTTTATTATTAAATCCTTGGTCGATTGAATTACTCTTTCCTTAGACGATAGCTGGCTTGGAATAAGTTGTTACTTATGCTCCCTTTGTTAATCGAGAGGGGTTATTTCATGTTACGATTTAGTGGCGTGGTTTTTGTTTTTTGGCAGGGACATGACATTGAAGCACTGTGGTTGGAGGTGGAGGAATGAGATGGTAGAAGTAGGTTTCTTGTGTCTATATTTTATAGATTATCATTAAAGTAAGTTTTCTCACTATGAATGGTGCTTTTGTGTGGGGCTTTTACCGCGTGGTTTTCTCCACAGTAAATTATTAATTAAATATCGTACATCTTTAAGGTGAAGGTTTTGCCAACTAAATGTAATGGATGGAAACCTTCAGGCTTCAACCCTATATTTAAGGAAACCTCTCTGTGGAATATATGATGATCGATTATGAATTTGTCATCATAAACAGCAATAGATATTGAGGCACTGTGATTGGAAGAAGAAGGGGAATGAGATGATAGAACTAGGAGTTTATATTTTATAGACTGATGCAAGTTTTGTCACTATGAATAATGCTTTTGGAATATCCCCTATGGATTTCACTGCAAATTTTCACTTTTTCTGTGTGGGATATTTTGTCAATTAGTTTGCTTCATTAGAAGATAAAAACAATGTACCAGAATAAGTTATTCCTAATTTCATCAGTGATACTGAACAGCATACAATCTTCATATATTATCTTCCAACAATCTTTTGAATCTCATGAAGTTAAGCTCCAAAACTCAACCTTATTGCTGTAGCCTGTTGGCTGTCTTCACAATGAGAAAACCCTACCAGTAGGGGTGTAGTGAATTCACAATGAAAACCTGTAATCAATTAGCACGGACTGCAGCTGAAGACACATTGATACCCACGCCTGGGATCTTCAGGGACTTACGCTTTGAGCTGATTTGTTCATTCAACTGCTGAAACCTCCACACCTTGATATGGAAACAACTCACTCTTTAAACAGCAAGGAAATGCACAATAAGAGAGACGTCTCACCAATACAGAGAGTCCACACAGCCTGGGATGAGCTCACGTACAGAAAGGAAGTGTAAATATTACCACTTTTTCCCCTCAAACATTATATTTGTTGGGCGGCCAGTATAAGTGTTTTGGCTTCTCATGAAAAACCACCCAAACAGAATTAAGCTCATGCCACAATAACCATCAAAAGAATTCGGCGTCTAAACCCCATGGGAAAACCTTTAATAATTACCCACACTGAAACTGAAATAGAAATTCGATCTAAATTTTACCAATGCTAAAGTGGTCAAACCCTTGAATAAACTCAAACTGAACCGGCAAAAACCCTTATCTCAGAACTTGGCATTCAGACACAACTCTCCTAGCAAAAATTCAATCAGAATAACAAAACTTGAAAGTTATACGTTCAAAGACTTCATATAATTCATACCCTAGCCATGAAGTGCAGATGTGAAATCTGAGTGACTGCCAAAACACCAGCTAGGGAGGAATCTTTCACCACCAAAACTGATCTTTCCAAGAGGGTTTTCATCCCCCAAAGGATGAGATGGAACAAGTCCAAACTGTAGAACCACAGGGGTTTTAATTAGAGAAATAGAATAAACTCCACATACCAAACGAGCTCTCTTTTCCCCTTTTTATAAGCTTTTTAGGGAACTTCCTAGAAACTCCTTTTAAAAATCACTTTATTAATTTATTAAGCCTTTTAACTCCAAAAAGTGATTTATTCGGCACTGAGTGTCACTTTTTAACATCTCATCATTTAAATGTTTTTATTCTCTTTCTAATGAGCTATAACGCTGAGGTGTCTAATAGTTAATTTTAATCATAATAGCAACTGTAGTGAAATTAGTTAAATATAGCTCAATAATACACTTAGAGACAATTGCTGAAATGCATCAAAATTGAAATCTGATTGCACAAGGGTGATCTCGATGATGAAAGATGATAAATGGACCTGATTGGGTGACTTACTATAAATAGAGGCTTCCTCCAAGAATCTTGGAACCCAAACTAGAAGCCGTAAATAAAATCTAAAAGTGTCATATGACTCCTCACTAGTAACATCAAATTATCCCTTGAACATGCTGACACAAGCCCAAAAATTTGGTGCCTGCACTGCAAAAGAACACAGAAATGGGGACATTAGAGTCCCCCCTTCCCAAAGATTGCTTGTCCTCAAGCAATGCCAATACAAATCCACAATCTTCAGACTGATCCAAATTGAAACCAAGAATGATCTTAGGGTCCCAAGTCAACCTAGGAGATCTGTAGCACCATCTACTCGAAGCATTGTTTTGCAAGTTCCTGACACAAGAGACCTGCTGAAAACCTCTTGTAAGAAGAGCAATCAAATACTGCATAAACTCAATCAACTCCTCAGGGAATTGTTGTTCGAAAGAACCAAACTGAGACTTCATAGGAATAAGCTCTAGAAAGTCAACATTGACTCTGATTCCAAAGCACTGAAGGACTACCAACCAAAGTACTGCAGGACTACCAACCAAAGTGATCCTAGGGTTCCAAGTCAATCTCAAAAAAAGACCACGATGTTGACGCTGCGCCACTTTGATCAAAACTGTAAAACTATCATGCCACAACTCTCCTCTCCTCTCTTGGAGCTTCCCCAAGCAATCTTCATCAATAACCAAACTGAAATATCTGTGAGGGCTGAAATCTATACCATGAAATTACTCCTTCTGTGGCATCCCAATAAGGTCCATAACTGCAATCCCTATACCTAACACAATTCTGGGTAATAGGAAGGAAAGTCTGCTCAACCCAAAACCATAATCCTCAGCATATCTCCCCAAGGTGTCATGTAGAGTCACAACTCCCAAAATGAACTCCTCCAATCTTCTTTCAAAATGGAAAGCATTCCTTTGCAAGAATTCAATAAACTTTTCACCATAGCATCCCATGGATCTAACATGCCTCCACTGTATTAATCCAACCCCAAAGGTCTCTGAAAGATGAACCAAAGCATGTGAAAATTTGCTGTCTTGAACCAACACCGAGAGTAAACTACCAAAATTTACAACACAAACCTTCAAAATATAAACTATCTGAGTTTGGAAGGTCTGAAGAACTGTACTTGGGGGATGCGTACCCCCCAAAATCCCCAACGTCTCCGAGACGGGGACGCACCGGGGACGGGGGGATGTCGTTCCAACGTTTCTAGCGGCGCCACCCATCCACCACCGTTTTGGCGGAGATGCGGGGACGTCCCAAGGGGACGGAAATGCATCCCTCGACCCCTCCAAGGGACGCACAGGCCCCCCCTGCCACAACCCAAAAAAAAGTGATTTAAAAAAATAACAAAACATTTATTTTATATTTCTTTGGTTGTTTTGTAATCCTAGGGCATGTGGGGCCCATGTCTTGTGATATATTGCTTGAAAATACTATGTGGCCTCATTTGCATTCATTTTTCAGTTTCTTAGTGTTAGTAACAGCAGCAAGAAGAAGAGTGAAGAGCTGAGAAAAGGGTGCTTGTAAGAGTGAAAAGAGTGATTACAAGTCAAAGAGGAGCGACAAGGAGCAAGAAGAGGAGGAAGATTCTTCAACTTGTTCAAAAGATTTTTCAAGCAAAAGGTAGGGTTTCTCACTAATTTTTTATTTTATTTTCTGATTTTCAAATGAATGTTCATTGTTTTTAGTTTTATATTTCTTGTTTCATTTCTAATTCTTGTTGCTTAAATTTTAATTTAAAATTTTGTTATTTTAAAGAAGTGCGTAGGCTGAAACCATGTATTTATTGAATTTTTTTTTTCATTTGGTGAAATGCAGTGTGAAAATGAGCTCCCACAGTCATGAAACAAGTCAAAGTGATGATGAAATGGAATTGGAACTCTTTCTCATAGTAGCCAAGAAGATTATGAACCTGAGCATGATGATGACACCAATGAGGGAGATGAGCATGAGCAAACTGAATCTCAACCCACAAATAATTGGCCACCTAGTCCACCATCTACTGATTGCCCCTCCACACTTTTGACAAAGTGGGCTAGGGGTAAATATGATCCTAAATCTCCTCTTAGACAGTTTGCATTAAGGATAGCTGCCCCAACACAATTAGGTGGTGGCACAAGAAAGTGAAAATGCAACATTTGTAGTACATAATGGTTTGGTAGCATCACTAGAGTGAATGCACACTTCCTCTTTTGGACATGAAAAAGTGTGGGAGCATGTTACTTTTTGAAGCTCACTAAAAATCTGCATTATAGAATTGAATTCAACAAGGTTTGGGGTATTCCAGATGACATAGGAATTGCAATGCCTACTACCTTATTTGGTAGGCAACAACTTCAAAGTATTCAGTAGTCACATGAGCAACAATTACAGGGGATGCCACGTATTCCTACTCCTAGATCGCAGCCGAGAGCAACATCATTGACAGGGGTAGCCGCGGGACCTTCTTCCACTTTTAGTGTTGTGGTTGAAGCACAACCCAACAAGGGGAAACAGAAGGTGACAGCTGAAAGTAACCCCATAGCAGATTTATTTAATGCGTGCTGGAAAGAGGGGATAGAGGAATCCATTGGTAGATTCTTTTTTTTCCAATGGCATACCACTTCATGTAGCTTGTTCTTCTTATTATAAAGAGATGATGTAGTTGGTTGCGAAGGGGGGAGGACCATCATTTGTGCCACTAGGTGATCACAAATTGAGGACCACAATCTTGGATAAAAAGTATGCCAAGATTAGTACAACGATGAAGACCATGAGGGAATGTTGGGAGGAGTCTGGATGCAACATTATCATGGATGGGTGGACGGACATTAGGAACCATCCACTCATCAGTATCATAGTTACGTGCTCAAAGGGCCCATTCTTTCTCAGGGCAATTGATTGTTCAGGGCATCGAAAGGATGCTGATTTTCAGTTTGACATCCTTCTAACAACTATTGAGGAGATTGGGCCACAAAATGTGGTCCAAGTAGTGATAGATGCAACACCTGTGTGTAGAGTTGCAGGGAGGCTTATTGAGGCAACATATAGACATATTTGGTGGACTCCATGTTGTGTGCATGCCATGAACAATGCACTCAAGGACATGGGGAAGATTGACTATATTAAGGGAGTGGTCAACGATGCTAGAGATGTGCAGATGTATATCTGCAACTACCACACTTCACATGCACTCTTCAAGAGCTTCGCGAAGGAGTTCTTGAAACCAGTTGAGACTAGATATGCATCCTATTTCATTCTTTTGGAGAGAATGCTTGAGTTGCAGGAGCCATTGCAACTCATGGTTATGACGAATGAGTCGAATCGGTGGGATGGGTCCAGGACAGAGTAGGGGAGGAGGGTGAAGGAGATAGTGAAGAGTGATGTATTTTGGAGTGACGCAAAATACATAGTCTCTATCATCAATCCAATTTTGCAACTCATCAGATATGGGGATGCGGATGCACCTAGCCTTGGAGACATGTATGAGTGCATTGAATCTATGCTTGGCTAGATGAGGGCAGTTGTGCGAGAGAGGGACCCCACTTTAGCATTCTACAATGAGCACATTCGGCCTATTATTCAGCGCAGATGGGACAGCCTAAACACTCCCTTACACATGGCTTTTTATGCATTGAATCCGAAGTGGTACATGCCTAGGCCTGGTAGAGTTACACCGATTAAGGATGGTGAGGTGATTTATATCATGCTACTCATTGTAATCATCTTTATGTCTTATACATCTTTTCATAACTAGCATCTTCTATTTGCCAATAATTTGAATTTTTAAAATTTTAATTTTTTCAGGTGAAGGAAGAGTTCTTCAGGTGCATTGATAAGATGTATGACTCTGAGATTGCTGCGACAATTCGCATTGAGTGGACCAAATTTGCTACTCTTAAGGATTTTAAGGCTGCGGCAAAGACGAACATAAAAACTATGGCACTTGAGGATCCGCTTTTGTGGTGGACTTGTCATGGACCTAAATCAATGACTATCACACTAGCCATTCGTTTGTTGTCTCAGGTTTCTAGTTCTTCAGCTTCTGAGAGGAACTGGTCTACATATAGCTTCATCTTCTCTCTAAAGAGGAACATACTTACCTCTCAGAGAGAAGAGAAGCTAGTGGCTGTACATAGTGCCTTGCGTATTACTGAGCGCAGGACACGTGTGTACAAGGAGAGCCCATCAACACGATGGGATGTAGAGCCAAAGGAGCCATCACAGATTGACGAGGATGAGGATGCTTCAGATGCAGGGCTAGTTGGTGTTCGTTTCGCGGCTCTTGACCTTGGAGAGTCTGATAGTTCCGGTGATGACGAGTTTGCCGACCTCCTGAGGGATGATTAGAGGCCTCCTTCACTACATTTTGGGCCTTGGCATTTTGATTTTGTAATTTGTACTTGTTTTGATATTCATATCACGCTACTCAATGTAATCATCTTTATGATTAGATACTCATAATTTTGATATCAATTATATAATAGAACTCTTCCATTTGCTGATTCAACTAGTTATAATTTTATTGTTCAAACTTCAATGTTCCATGTTCAATGTTCAATGCAATGTTTAAGTATTTAGTAATTCTAATTTACTATTTTAATTTTACAGTTACTATTTTTCAATTTTACTATTTTACTTTTACATCTTTATGTCTTATATTGTTATACATCTTTTCATAACTAGCATTTTAAGTACCACATGTATATTATATACACCCCCTCGGTCTCCTGCCACTGTCCCCAAATTGAGGCCCCTCTGTCCCCACTGCCCGGAAACTTGTCCCCTCGTTTTGACGTCCCCCTTTCCCCCAGGGCGGTGTAACTACGGTCTGAAGTAAACTAGTGCTGTTGAAAACTAAAATTAGCGAAGTGCAATCTAGTTTGAATGCTCTACACAAGGGACAACAACAATAGCAATAGAATTCCTATGTACAAGCTTGCCTGATTAGCATTGTATTGCACCAAATCAAGTCAGAAGTGACTGACCAACGACCAAACAACAAACTCAAAACTAAAAATTCTGATCCATCCTTTGCCAAGGAACAAACCCAAGAGTCACCATGGCTGATGGGCTTGGTCTCTGATCATGGTCACAATCACTGAACTTTCTTTCCTTTCGTATTTGCTACTAAGGCTGTCCCATTGGAACTGTTTGGGCCTTTCAAAAAATGTAGGGTTTTTACCCTAATGCCTATACAACATTCTTAAAAGATTGTATTATATAAATTTTATGATATATTATTTAAATGTAATGCAATTGTATTATAGCTTATATGATATAGTATATATTAATAAAGTTTGTTTTGTAATATATATTATATTTATATAGATATAAAAGCAACTGTAAATATTTATATAAATATAAAAGCAACTGTAACAAACTAAGTTGCAAAGCAGTTGAGGTTTGTTGCGCAACAACTTAAAACTTGTTGCTCACCAACATAAAACTTGTTATATGACAACTAAAGACTGGAATGGAGAGGCAATTGTTTAAGAAAAAAGAGAATTTTTTACTTTGGCAGGGTGAAACTTTGCCAACGTAGAAAGGAAAGTCGTAGTGACATTAGCACACAACTTACATGGCAATGCTAGAAGGAAAAAGTGGTAAAGGAGGCAAGGTTACTAAGAAACCATGCCTAGACAAGATGACCTAATAAGTAATATGTAATGCTTAACCATGACTAGGTGATGCTAAAGGAGGAAAGTGTGGTGAAGACAAGCCAAAATTTTCTCCAGCAAGTGAGTTTTAAGTGAATGTCATGATAGGCATGCCTTTTTGGTTGCCTAACCAGTCCAAAACCATTAATCAAGTGGCAATTCTCTAAGACATTTGTGATGAAAATCAATGCTTGAAAACATGAAGTGAATGTCACAACTTTAAAGTGGCAAGGTCAACATGAAATGGTGTTCAAGGTGGTAGAGAACAAGAAGCTGCAACAAGAAGTAGAAATTGTACTTTTTAAGTGGCAAAGCCACCTTCAAAACTTGACAATGAAGTGGCAAATCAATAATGAAAACATGCTCAGTCAGAGTGTCACGTCCCCTGTTTGAATACGATGGAGAAGATTGAAGCTTCAAAATATAAAATGTGTCGAAACTATGACTATAGGGTGATGAGCAACCTACGATGACATGAAGAAGGGAATGATAACACGAAAGAAGGAACATACCATTATTGCGACGATAAATAGCCTGGCATCATAATTATGTTAACACCGCCTTGTATTCCTCAATTCATCCATATGGAAATATACGACCATACATATTATCAATGCACTTAATAATTAGTTACTAATGGTGGAAGGAAATTTAGAGTAAGAAATGAGTAAGCATAAACTATTAATCATTAAGAATATCAGTTTTGAGAGAAATGTTCACTAAATAATGAGTAGTCACAATGTTCGCTAATGATAGTAAAATTGTTAGGTGCTAAAACAAGGAAGGGTGGCAGCGATTGCACAAGCCTTAACCAATGCCCCCATTGATTAACAATATCAATTAAAGTCTGAACCAAGGTGTTAGCAATGTTTTATGCGCTAGCGATAATCCATTAAATAATGGTCACTTACACGATAGCTATCAATTATGAAGATTAGTACTAATAAGAGATTTTAAAATTTATAAGCTATAGACAGGTACGATCATCAGAGGATGAGATCCTCATGCTAATAGATTTGTACAAGTCAAGATCTAATCACTAAACAAACCTGACTAGCATACATCCTGATTATGAGGCGACACAATTTGGTCAAGTCTAAACCGTAGCGATTCACTTTAAAAGGAGTGGCCAATGATATTATAGATATCATTAATTAAGGACTCTGACACCGGTTGTTGTTATGAAGGGAACAATCTCTCATGAAGAGAAACAAACCAAGTAAATGCACATCTCTCAAAGGTGCAACTATTTGGCAAGAGCAGAGATATATGAAGGTTGGGATTAGAAATTAATGAGGGAGAATAAAAAATGATTATTTATTCATCAAGGGAATGAATTAGAAATCAGAGATTATGAATGACAATTAGCACTCATTGGAGGATGAGAATTATTATTTATAATTTGTGCTCAAAGAATCATATTATAATTCCGACAATTATCACGTGACAGCAAAGCATGCTGTAATTTAGATATGAATCAATTATGATCTACAAAATTATTAGAATAATATTTTTATTATTTCTTATTTAATGGTCAATATTGTAACTTATGTAAATATTAGATACTTTCTATTTTATGATTGTTTCATAATAGAAACATCATCTTTGTACAACTATAAATGATCGTTTGATCATTCATTTAATGCATTCATTATTTTACCAATTACTTGTGAAATATGGTATTAGAGCAATATTAAAAAAAATTCGAAATATTTTTTTTGGGGTTTGGGTTTTTCGGAGTTCATTCTTTAGAGTCGAGAGCTCTTTTTGGTGATTTTTATGTTTGTGGTCGACTCTTTGTGGCTCACGTTCTTCTTGGGGCACAGTTTCTCTGTGCTCTACGACTCGTTTTTTGTTTGCATGAGTTTGTTTTCTTTGCAAATTTCGCGTTTTTAAAAAGGTGCGTGGGCTTTCTATAGATCGCGACCACCATTCTACACACGACGTCTTTGCTGAAGACTTTTTAGAGCTTGTTTTTCATTCAACGACCATTTCTCTGCAAATTAAAACGCGTTTTCACATTATTTTTGGTCTATTCATGGTCGAGTTTTTCCCTATACTCCATGCGTGACTCCTATGGCTTGTTTTAGCGTTTTCTCTGAGAGACAATGACCCTAGCTTTTTTTTTTTGCAACAAACGCGATTTATATGTCGCGTTTTCTCTGCATACAACCTTTGTTTGGTGGATTCTATTTGCCATAGCCGTTTTCTAATTTTCTTCAACAAATCCTTGGCTCAAAAACCCATGGCGTTTTTTCCAGCTTTCTTCATTTTTCCTATGTTTGCAAACTTTATTTCTATCTGGCTAGGGTTTCTACAAAACCCTCTAGTTTTTTGGGTGGAATTTTTTTTAACCTACATATTATTTGTAGGTTTTTCGCGAAGATTTTTGGGTTTTCATCAGAATTTTCTGGGTCCACACCTTAGGATTCGTGCCAGCCGTACTTCATTCTTTTTGAAGTCTGTACTTGAATTTGCATTGGGATATGTGCCTCGACTTTTGGAATCTATTCATCGACTCTTCAAAATTTCTCGTTTTCTTGACCAACATAATGTTGGAAGGCAATCAATGATTCAACAACAAAAAATACAACACATGGAAGCAACAGATGATGACTATCTTTGAGTATCGTTGCCTTAATGAGCTCGTTTTGGGTAAACAGTCTTGTCCTATCGGAGCTGGACAAGACCAAGATAAGTTTGTCGAGTGCAGCTGAGTAGCGATCATGCTTATCAAGCTTTCAGTGATTGATGATCAAGTGCCACAAGTGCCATCCGACAAGACAACTACAGAGATTTGGACTATTTTGAAGGATCTCCATGAGACACAAGATAAGAGCTGTGCGTTCTTCCTGAAGAACCAACTATTTTCTATCCTGATGGATGATTGTATGTCCTTAGAGGAGCAACTTACAAAGATTAAGGACATTCGGGATCAACTAGAGACCATTGGTCAAAAAATGGAGGAAGAGGATATGACTGTCATAACCTTGAAGAGTCTACCTAAATCCTATGAGCACTTCATCGAAACGTTCAACATTATTGCCACAAATGTTGACTTAAAATTTTTAGAATTATGCACCAAACTTTTGCAGCAGGACCGTTGGAAACAACGTTTGGTAACAATGCCATTTCATCCTCCTCAGAATAAGCCTTCGCAGCCAAATCCTTTCACAAGAATAAAGGCAAATCTCAATCAACTCAGCAGAAAGGCTCCAACCAGCCTTAGGATAGCTCAAAGAAGAAAAAAGTTTAGTGTAACTACTAACACAAATTTGGTCACTTGATAAAGGATTGTCAGAATCAGATTGCTTCTGAACAACGAAAGCAGGGAGGGTCTCAGCATAAAGCCAATGTCACATAGCACTCATAGCAGAAAGAATCTGCGTTTTATGCTTTCATGGTGAATTGCCTTGCAGATCGTGTGAAGTCTTTTGCTTGGTACATAGACTCCGGTGCTTCTCAACACTTACTCATCGACGTGATTGGCTCACAAACTTCTCACCTTTCATTGATTCAGTCGTTTTTGGTGGAGAAGAGTATCCAGTTATCGGCAAGGGCAACGTGCAGATTCAGTCTATCGGGAGGAATCTCATATTCCTCAATGTATACTATGTTCCTGGTATGGAACTGAATCTTCTCTCCTTGAGCCATATTATGCGACATTCTCCTCAGCTTGATGTGGTATTCACTTCACACAAGTGTTTGATTGTTGATCGTGCGACTCGCACTATTGTGGCTGTTGGTATTTAGAGGATCATGGTCTGTACAAACTTGTGGATTCGGGTGATTCTCTTGAGCATGCCTTTGTAGCTAAATCATCTTCCATCAACAGTCTTTGGCATCAACGGTATGGTCTTGTGAACATTCACTATCCTTCTCAGCTTGTTCGGGAGGATCTAGCTTTTGGCTTTTTTGAGATTCAGATTTAGCATCATCGAGTTTGTGGAGCTTGTCAGGCTAGCAAGCAAAAAAGGACACCATTCAAGGATGCTGACTCATGGCGAGCCTCAAAGGTATTGCACTTGGTTCACGCTGATGTATGTGGTCCAATGAATACATCTTTTGGTACTGGTGCCAGGTATTTCTTGCTTTTTGTTGATGATTTCAGTTGTAAAATGTGGGTGTACTTTCTTAGACATAAATTAGATGTGTTTATTATATTTCAGAAATTGAAGGCCTTAGTAGAAAAAGAGTCAGGCTGTCCTATAGTCACTCTTAGGTCGGATAATGGGGGAGTTATGTTCTATTGCTTTCTCCACCTTTTGTGATACACACGCCATCAAACGTCATTTAACCACACCTTACACTCCACAATAGAACGATGTTGTTGAATGTCGAAACCACACTATAACTAAAATGGCCAGGTCAGTGATGGAACATAGGAGTGTTCCTAAGAAATTTTGGGCAGAAGCAGTATTCACTAGAGTCTATCTCCTTAATCGGTTTCCCACACAGGCTGTTAAGGGGAAGACTCCTAAGGAAGTTTGGACTAGTTGCAAACCTAGGATCAATCATCTGAAAGTCTTTGGCTCTTTAGCATATGTTTGGATTCCAGATGCCCAGCGCTCCAAGTTGGATTCCAAGAGTCAGGTACTTATGTTCACAAGGCACAATGACAACCATAAGGCGTACCAACTGATTGATGTAGACACTAATCGTCTTATGTTCAGTCGTGATGTTGTCTTTGATGAAGAACAGGGACCTTTTCAACTTTCCTCGTTTGTGCAGAATTTTGAGGATCAGCCTTTGGAGGCTACTGATTTGGGTGTTCAACTTCCATTTGGTTCACCTAATGGGAGGGATGGTGCAAACTCTGAATTTGATGATGCACTACCTGAATTTCCTCTGAATAATGCTCCTCTTGTTGAATCTATTCTAGTTATTCCTCCTGCATCTGATGTTGGCTCTTCTACTCTTTGGCTTAAATGGTGGGCTAAAACCATTAGTGATCTTCGTTCTGATGAGCTCATCGAGGGTAGATCTTCTAGAAATAAGAGAAAGCAACAAAATTCAGTCAACTTTGTTCTCATGGTCAACATTCATAGTATTTTGAGCCTCAAACATATACTAAGGCTAAAGGGATGCTTGAGTGGGAAAAGGCTATGGAAGCTGAACATCATAGTCTTCTGAAGAATAACACTTGGCTTCTTTCTGATCTTCCTCCAGGAAAGAAGCCCATTAGCTGCAAATGTGTGTATAAAGTCAAGTACAAAGCTGACAGAACCCTTGACAAGTACAAAGCTCATCTAGTTGCTAAGGGGTTCTCACAGAAATAAGGCATTGACTATGAGGAGACCTCTGGTCCTACAACCAAAATGAGTACCATACAACTCAACCTTGCCTTAGCAGCTCAGTTTGGTTGTAAAGTCCATCGGATTGATGTTAAGAGTGCCTTCCTCAATGGTGAGTTGCAGGAAGAAGTGTACATGATGGAACTTCCTTGTTTAAAGGTTGCTGGAAAAGAACATCAAGTGTGCAGACTGGTGAAAGCACAATATGGCCTGAAATAGGCTCCTCAGGCTTGGTACATAAAAATTGACAAGTACCTATTAGATAATGTTTTTCAAAGGAGTCCATCTAATTCTAATTTGTATGTCAAAAACACTGGTGATGATATTCTTCTTCTTGTTGTCTATGTTGATGACCAGATTATCACTGCTAATTCGACACTTTTGATCGATCAGATAAAAAATAGTTTGTGTCAATCCTTTGACATGACAGACTTGGGAGTTCCGCACTATTGTTTAGGTGTTGAAGTTTGGCAGATTGAAGGTAGTATCTTCTTATCTCAGTTTAAGTATGCCTGCAGTCTGCTGGACAAGTTTCAGATGCAAGACTGCAAACTTGCATCCACATCTATGGAGAAAGGGTTGAAGCTGACAGTCAAGTCAAATTCACTTGTGGTGAATGTATCACAGGCAACTGGTGGGCAGTATCATCTACCTTTCTGCTACTAGGCCTGATCTGATTTTTGCAGTGAGCTACATTTTATGCTTCATGACAACCCCCAAGGCTGATCATTGGGTAGCATCGAAGTGTGTGTTGCGTTATGTGAAGGGCACTTCTGATTTTGGTCTTCTGTACAACAGAAGTTACGATCCTAGACTTATTGTTTTTACAAACTCAGATTGGGCATGTTCCATTGATGACAAAAAATTAACATCTGGGTATGTTTTCAGTTTGGGATTTGGTGCAGTCACATGCACTAGCAAGAAGTAGCAAGCGGCGGCTCTTTCCTCGGCAGAAGCTAAGTATCGAGGAACAGTTAAGGCAGCTTGTGAGGCAGTTTGGCTTCGGAGGATGCTTTCAGATATGCATATGTCTCAAGCAGATCCTACTCCCCTTTACTGTGACAATCAAGGGGTGCTCAAACTGGCCAAGAATCTGATCTTCCACAAGAGAACCAAGCATGTTGACCTTCATTGTCATTTCATTCGGCAGCTGTTTGAAGACAGATCAATTCAGTTGCTGTATGTTTCCATTGCGGATCAGACAACATATATTCTAACCAAGTCTCTGAGCCTGGACAAGTTTGTAAAATTTAGGAGGCAACTTGGTGTAGTTGATAGATTGACCATTAAGGGAGGGTATTAGAATAATATCTTTATTATTTCTTATTTAATGGTCAATATTGTAACTTATGTAAATATTAGATACTTTCTATTTTACAGTTGTTTCGTGATAGAAACATCATCTTTGTACTACTATAAATGATCGTTTGACCATTCATTTAATGCATTCATCATTTTACCAATTAATTGCGTAATAAGATTATTATATCAGAATTCTATTAGGGATGAGAGCCTTCAGACCAGTCAGATATTAGGGATGAGAACCTTTAGACCATTTAGATACTAAGTTAAAGTATTTAAAGCAAAAATCATTCAAAGCACGGACCACCTTGTTATAATTGGCCTATATTAAGGATACAATAGACTAAAAGCAAGAAAGATCCTATTTGAAGCTTTAAGTGTTTTATTTCTCTCTATAGTGGATAGAGATAGGGTTGGTTAAATGCGACAATTCATGGAGAATATTTGATCAGTATTTTATCCGTAAAGCTGCCTTTGATGAGCTTATAAATAAGTGCTTGAACACATAGATTGTACTGAGAGTTTATGCAAGATTTATGCTGTATGAGTTTTCATTCAAATTTCAAGTAGATTATTGTGTTTTATTATGATATTTGACAAGTTAATAATAAGGATGTTTGTGTTCAACTTTGCTTACCACTTGTTTTCTTTCCCCACAAGTAGCTTTGCATGCTTTTAAGGAATCACCGACTTCAATTCAACATTCAGTTTCACCTTGTTAGTAGATTTCTTTTTGTCAAATTATTCTTGTTGTTAACATGAATTCATTGTTGTCTATTTAACTAGTGGATAGTATTTGCTTCTAGTTCACAGTGTTGTTCAGTTGCATAGCAAAACTCCTTGTGGTGAGATAAAGGACTTTTGAAGTCTTTTCTGCTCTACCCTCCAAGATCAAAAAGATAGGTCTAGTTGTGCTCAAATTGCCAAAATTATAATAGAAAGATACAACTGCTGAAATCCACTCTGCAAAATTATTACTATTTAAAGATGAAAAGCTTTGTACCTCAAACCCCAAAAATGTCTCTGCAAAATTATTACTATTTAAAGATGAAAAGCTTTGTACCTCAATCCTCATAAATGTCTTGAGTCCCACTGGTTGTAGTGTAGGCAGATATTAAGCTGAAACAAAATTCTCAAAAAATGGATATGCTATTAGATTATGTTGAAACTTAAGGCACACAACTAGGAGTCATTATTTGTAATTTATCATCTAAATCTTTTGATGTCTGGAGATAGGCTATGATTAGCCTCGTGGACGTAATTTTTTTATCTATCTATCTATCTAGGTCAAAGAAGCAAAGGGGTTGTTGAAATGGAATGACACTTTATTTTCGAATGTGCTGCTTACCAGGATATCCGTGAGCAGTATGAGGACAACTTGTGTTGAAGTTAGGTAGTTGCAGGAGCTATCTGCATACCTACGTTGATTGCTTCAGTATCTTGGTTCTTTTCTATCATGCCGTGTATGATTGTTTCCTTGGAGACGGTCGTCTTTGTATGTTAGGCAGAGGCAGCAAAGAGTTTTTGTATGTTACGACAGAGGCAGTCAAGAGACATATTTTATGATGAGTGTCGTCAATTATTGTATAAGACGGTTGTTGAGTATTGAAGAGACTTAAGTGTTTGTATCTGAAGAGCCTTGTGTACGTGGCTGCTGAGTCAACAATAATATATAGCGTCTCCATTATTGTAGCCTTTAATCATGAACTGTTTATTCATATGGAGGATCCCGTCCCTTGGTATCGAGCATTGAAGTCATGAAGAAATTGAAACAACACATCCTTGATAACTGCCATCAGTTCATATGCCACGACAATGAGAACATGAAATATCTATCGCTTGCATGAAGAGTTATATACGACATTTTTGGTGTGTTGTTCATTCAGTTAGTAAGACAAAGAGCTTTTGGTTATTCAGTAGTTTCGTTCTGAGATTTTTGTAGACGTCACTTTTCGAGGGGTTGATATTCAGATTGTATTTTTCCTGTGTGAAGGAGATATTTCTATTTTTCATTCCAGTTTAGCACGGAACAAAATTGTATATCAAGACATTCTATTTTACATTAATATAAGCGATTTTTCTGTGTGGCTGGGTTTTTCTCCCTTGAGTAGGTGGATTTTCCCAGGATAAATGCTGTGTCTTATTGTTCCTTATTTTGATCTTTTGCTCTTTATCTTTATTCCTGGTAAAAACATTAACAACTTGAAGGAGAGCTGCCTAAACCAATTTTTTGACCAAGCAAGGCTACACAAAACCACTGGTTTTCTGATAAAGATTCATAACAGGAGGGCTGACATTGAAAAAAACATGAAAATAGTCTAGGTTTTGATGCTGGGTCCCTAAGACTATTGGTCTCGTGGACATCATTAAAATTCCTTCCTTCATTCATTCATTCAAGAATGGTTTTCACGGAACTAACTCCGTTTCTTTCCTTCTAAATTTTGAGCTTCCTTCCAAACCCAGTAGAGACTTTGTATATTTTACTGTCAACAAGGTTTGGATTTGTCTGTCTTAGTTGAATGCTTGAATTTATACAGTCTTTTCCAGAATTTTTTTATAACCGGAGAGTGTTCCTCCTTCTAAAATAATCACGTATACAAATATTGGGAGAAGCTAAGAATAAGTATCTTTCTTTTCTTATCTTCCATATGCATAATGATATATATCTTCAAATTGGTTGTTTATTAGTCATTGGTCTTTCTTGTGAATCATTTTCTTTGGTTGACTTTAGCTAGTTAGCTATTTTCCATTGCATCTTAACTTGTAGTTGAATTTCCCTATATCTGATATTCATCTCCCATTTATGCATGTTTTGTAGTTACAATGCATTCTCAATAAAAGGTGCATAGGAGAATGCTTTTGTAGATGAAAATGTCATTTATCAATACTAATATCAAGAAAACATGTTCTGTGAATGAGGGTGTAACAAGCATGTGTAATGGTTGTTTGTATTTCCTTTTATGCTATCACATTGCAAAACACATCTAAATTCTATTCTAAAATTTGTGGAGTGCAGGAACATCAGCCTGTCCAGAAGGAAAATTTTACTGTCAAAATTCTGGACATATGCCAGTCATATTGTTCTCATCTCGTGTGAATGATGGCATTTGTGGTAACTCTTTTTATTTTTAGGATTTTTTCTTTAATGCAATTGTAATTTTTTCAATTCCATTTTCTTTGGAAATATTTTTTTTATATGCTTATATTCTGAAAATACAAGCCTAGTTATTATTCCTTCTTCATCCAAAATTCAACTCCAAAAACCCATTTGTACTGAATTTCTGGGTATTGGATTCACTTTATTTGAATTTCTGGGTATTGGGTTCCTGTTTAATTCAAGAAGCCATGCATCATTGATCAAACGGGTTAACATTAGTTTCAATCTTCTCCTTATATTAACTTGTGGCATCCTATGAGTCATTTTATTTTAGTTATTACTGTATTGCTTAATATTCAGGCCATTATTTCATATGGAATTCTATGCCTAAATAATCCAATTGTTGATATTATTCAAATATAATTTCTTGAGAACCATCAGAAAATAAATGAGTAAAGAATGTTCACATTGTTAAGGGAACTCTTGTAATATCATAAACTTAAGGATTATTTTTCTCAGTCTTGGAAGAGCGGCTTGACATGTTCCCCTATATATGTCCACATACAAATTTTAATTGCTTTAGTGTGGAAATGCAGCATATTGTTCGAACATTCTTTTAATTGGGTTTGCTGCAGATGCTTATTTGAAGTTTGGGAATGATGAGCAGGTTTTGGGAATTGTGACGTTTTCTCCAGATTTTGGGGTTGGCAGAAAGGAAGGATGAGCTATTAATAATATTTAACAATTTATATTTGATTATTTAGAATTTAAAATATAAATAAATATAAAAACTAATAGAAGCTGAAATTTTATAATTAAATCTCAAAATACTGAATTCACAATGACAATCATTGATTCAATGATTCATCTGACAATATGATATTCATTTCATCAATTTATGGGATAGAATTACAAACTTTAAACTGAATCAAAACTAATTTTATCAAACTGCAGAAACAATGCATGCCTACATTAAGCAACAAAATCAGTATTGGGTTCAGAGTTAAGCCAATTGTAGGGTAGCATTAGGATTGGGGGCGTTCATTGGCCCCCATTTAGTACTTATGTTTTTTTTAAATTTAATTTAATTAATTTTTTAAGGTTTTGTATTCGTTGCAGCTGTCAATAAGTAACAGCTGTGAGAGATGTCCAGGGATTGCCAGGGACAGTAAGGCACCTCCTTGCGGTTTGCTATGCTAGAAAACATTCTCAAATGGCAGGGACATCCCTTTTTTTCTGTTTCATGGGAGATAGTGAGGAATATTTCATCCCGTTCCCCAAATTGCTCGGGCATCCCAGATGTCAGGGGTTGCCTGAGTACCCCAGGGATTTGTCCCTGTGGTATGCCAACATATTATTTACAAAATGACATTCAATTGGTTTCGAAGCTTATTTGTTGAGTATTTTGAACTTTATGTTGCTGATATCAATGTTTTAAATTTAAACTAACTGCTCATTTGTGTCATTGCAAATCCAGTATATATGCAAAATCATGTTCAGGGCATCACACCAATCTTGATAAGTGGTGCAGTATAATCAGATTAACATTCACTACCTGTACTTTTCAGTAACAAATATTAAGGCTCAAATTTGCTATATATTTTTTTCTCTATGTCGTTCTTTTTTCCCAAGTTCTCCAAGGTTTTTCCATGTAACTTGCCTTTCTGAGAATGGCAAGTCAGTCAGATTTGCAATCTTGCTGCTGAATTTTTCCCATCAAATATGTATTTTACAGATGTTCAGATCTTTCCTTGTAGGTCTAATTTTTTTAGTTTTCTGAATTGTTAGTCTATGTTAATCTCATACTTTGGCTCAAGTTCTAGGTGTAATCACCTAAAAATGGTCACCTAAACCCTAGACCCCCAATCTCAGCAATTAATCAAGAAACCCTAATCTTGATTACCCTGAGTCCTAAATCAAACATGCAATTATCGAATTCGAACTGATTTGACCTAAACCCTAGGTCCTAATCGATCATCGTACTTGATTAATTAATTAATTCCTAAAATCACATTACATTGACAAATAAACTTTATACTATTATTTAATTGATATTATGATATATTAATTAAATAAAAATTACAAAATTGTCAATTAAATCAAAAAGGAATTAAATTAATTATAAAAACATAAATGTGCATTCAAAATA
>MU228382.1:935444-949023 GCA_018584345.1 Thuja plicata | reverse complement strand
GATTAGTATATATGAAAGGACATGACATTATAGAGTCATGTCTCCTCAAGGAGACATGTCTCTATAATGGCATGTTTCACAAAAATATATATAGTCATTTTGATTGTTTGAGACAAGCATATACAGAAAATATAATGCGAGTCACTTATCCAATCAGCAATCTAATATATATATATTTATATATCTGTTATTTTATATATATATATATATATAAGGATTAAATATATGTTATATATATATTGAGATTATATATCTATATATTGGACTAATATGAGAAAATTTTGAAAAGACATAAATCTGATCCAAAATTTAACAATAATGAAGCCATGGTTTGTTTTATAAATGCATTTTAACCTCTTGTCTGATACCTCCCCTAAAAAATACTTTTACCTCTTCTTACTTATCAATTGCAGATGCATGTCTGTTTCTGTCTCCCACCGCACTTTATTCCAAATACAAATTCAGGGACAACCAAGGTGATCGAAGAACAGGGACAATAAGGCCTACACAAGAATTCAGAATATGCCACTATGGACTAGGATCTCCACATCCAGTAGATAAATAATTCTAAAATAATTAATTTGAGAGAAAATGATAGAGCTAGAGAGGAAAGAAGAATGCAGCCTTGAAAAGATTGTAATGCATTTGTTATTGAACATTTTGGCATTTAAAAAAAATGTTGGGAGTGCTAATGGGACCTTGGTGCTTTGAGTATCTTGTGGGCATGTTCTCTTAGGGTGCATAGGGCATTTGGCTCCCCAACCCCTCTTAGCTCTTCAACACACAGAGTACATGGGGTGCTAAGGTCATGCCCTAGCTATTGTAGTCAACATAAAATGCTTTTGTTATGCTTTATCAATTTGTTTGTGTTATAAAACTTGGTAGTTTGATGTTTGATATTAAACAATGGAGACGAAGTCTCCTTAAATAGAAAAATACAAGACGATGTTGTTAAACGAAACAATCGTTACAGAAAATGAAACTGACTAATAAAACTAAACCTACTAAAGATGACCATTAGAAACATTACATTATTATTCTAATACCCTCCCTTAACGATCATTGTACTATCTACAAAAAAAACAGAGAAGGTTGCCCCCTTCTCTTCAGAAGACTGTGACATGAGCTTGCTGCTGAGATCCTCCCTAAATCTGCAGAACTTCTGGAAATAACCAAGAATACTGAAATCCGTCCAACCTGATGTTGGGTAACAAAGCTATCCCTTTGAGATCGGCTGTTGAAACCTGAAACCATGATTTTGTGGAATAATCGGCAAACCCTCTAGATATGATTGACAAAAACCGCAAAAAATGTTTGCAGATATTCACCCCAGCAACTCTAGGTGTAACCCAAAACAGGCTGCAAGAAACCATGATTTTTGTGGAAAAAATCGCCAAAGCTTGAAACTGAAATTTACAAAGCATCGTTTTTTTGGGAAAAAAATGGTAAAAACCCTAAAATAGGAATACCTGACATAATATTTTGTGGAAAAAATTAGAAAACCCTCCAAACAAGGACCCTTGATTTTTGAGGACAAAATCATACAAAACACAAAATGATATTTGAAACACGATTTTTAAGTCTCCTTAAACAATATTAAAGATGATATTCAACAATGAAGACAAAGTCTCCTTGAATAGAAAAGTACAAGATGATGTATCTAAACAAAACAATCGTTACAGAAAAGGAAACCAACTACTAAAACTAAACCTACTAAAGATGACCAATAGAAACATTACATTATTATTCTAATAGTTTGTACTTGAGTATGTAATACTTTCTTGTTAGGACTTGGTGGTTAGGTGTTATGAACTGTTTTGATCATTGTAATTTGGAGACCCATCTCCCACCCCTTGAGACACGCCTCCAGTACAAGAGACGTCTCTAGAAACTTTCTGATGCACAAGGTTCTTTTGGCTGCCATCACCCATCGTCTCTGAAGTCTCCAGACTAGAAATTGATATCTCCCGCTAGAAATCTTAGGGAAAACGCTTTAAAAAGCAAAGAAAGGAAGTCAAATAAATAAAATAAGTCTGCATAATGTTTCATGCTGATATCTTGGATGATACAAGAATCCATGCAAAGTTATAGCGATCGGATCTACTGACACTAGAGACTTTTCGAGAGGGACAAATAGTTGTTTGACCGATTTCATATCATTGTAATGGTGTAAAGAGAAATTGCCTTTACCATTTACTGTTCTTGTATGGCTGATTTACTATTCTTGTTTTCAAAGTTCTATATCATGATATTTTCTAGAAATTATTGAATTATATTAGAAAAGTGGCGTCTCCAAGTAACCCCATCTCCTTTTTTTGAAAATTAGCCATACCGGTACTAATATGATGATACTAGTCTCTAGCATCTCCAAGTAATCCTGTCATAGTCATGGAAAAGTGGTTTGATTTGCTAAATGCTCATTGCTTTACAATTTTTATCAAGCAATACCTTGAATGAATAGAGCAATAACTAGTCTTAATCTACAATATCTTTATTAGAATAATATTTACATATCTATTTAGTTAATGGTCAATGATGTAATATTAGTTTGTTTAGATAGTTTCTTAAGTAGTCTTAAATTATCAATTGTTTCTTTAGGAAACACCATGTTGGGTGGATATTTTGCAACTGACAATTTGAAGGATCAATTGCAAAATGGTGGTTCCAACCATAGCATGTGAGACATAGTCTCTCCTAATTAAGAGAAGGCTACCCCTATCTACTGTTACTGAAAACAACTAATACTAAACTAAAACTTGAGATTGTGTACACTAAACTAATAAATGGGTGTTACATTCACCATATCCTCTTTCTTTAGAATAGATGTTCTTTTGTCATATTCTCTTATTTCAGAATACACGATTCTATCTTTACAACAATCTTTTGAGTACAATTTAGCAAAGTAAAAAAAAGAAGTTCATGAAAGCCCAAAATCTTTCCATGATTTCTTTGAATTCAGGAACAAGGATGAAACATACGTGCAGCTCAAAGTCTCCAAGTATATTTCACCTTACATGCACAAACTGAGAAAATAAAAGCAACACAAAGTTTGCAAGTTACCTCCTTATTTGAGCATTCTACAAGAGCTTCAAATTTGATAAGTAGCTCAAAGTTTGCAAGCTCAAATTTTAAAATCTAACTATAACTCTAAACACGATTTGCAGCTCAAAGTTTGCGAGATCAAGTTTAAATCCCTCTTGAACAATAGCATAACATTCACAATCAATCTTCAGAAAATGTTGTCACATAACACCTTGAATTAGCACAAAGTCTAAAAATAATTTGCCTTTTTGATTGAAAGCAATTTTATTTACATCTAAGCTCAAAGTCTTAGAGTGCTCAACAAAGCGGCAGAGTTTTATTGCCTTGCCAAAAGATAAAAATTATAGTGAAGCACCCTCTCTATATATAGGTGAGGATCTGAGAGAAATGGGTTGGAGAAGTCCAAGTAACTGAAATTTATTCTACAACTAACTATGACTTATTCCAAATTGCAGTCCTAATGTAACTTGACTTGCAATTTGCTCACATGTAATTACAAGATACAACTTTGCAAGTGATATGATCACCTACAATTACATCTTTTCATTTTATATGTAATTTGTCAAAAAGAAATTACAAGTACACAATATAAACTATTCTAAGTGTTTGGAGACATGACTCTATTTACATCATCCTTTTTCTGATCATTATGCTGCTATAGGATACTAGCACTTCGAAGAATCCGAGCTCGGTGATGGCATCTTGTCTTGAGACATGAACTTGCATTCTTGACATAGATTGGTTCATTTGTACGACTAGGACTCTTTCAAATATTTTTGTGTCTAGTTCTACTTGCGAACTAGGGTTTTGTGATAGCAAATTTTTCGGTAACTTTTGTCTACAGCTAGGGTTTCCAAACCCATTTGTGGCATTTTGTAGTTTGTTGGTGGCATTTTGACTTAGGGTCTGCAAAAATATTTTTAGGTGTTCAATGTGTTCATTTATTTTTTGCCTTGGAATTTGTGCTTTAGAACTTGTCGATGTTTTGTGTGCATTGGGATCCCTGCCTCAGATGTCGTGTAATCAAGATTAAAGCCTCTTTTGCTTACCTTATTTTTCGTGCCTTGAACATCATGGAAGATGGCTTCTTTGATCAACATAATGTTGGATGGCAGTCAGAAGTTCAACGACCGCAACTACAACACCTCGAAGCAGCAAATGACATCGGTGCCTTGACTAGATTGTTCTGGTCAAGTGTTCTCATCGCACAACGACGGGTCCAAATCAAGACAAATTTGATGAGTGGAATCAAGAAGCCGTGATGCTCTTTAAATTGTTGCTCACCTACGATCATCTGCCTCAAGTACCCTCAAGCAAGACAACTACTGAATTATGGGAATACTGTAAGGGGTTACATGAAACATCTGACAACAGCCGTGCGTTTTTTCTGAACAACATGCTTTTCTCGATCACGATAGATGAGAGGATGTCCCTGCAAGAGCATCTCACAAAAATCTAGGACATCCGTGATCAATTAGAAGCGATTGGCTAGACAATGGAGGAAGAAGACATGGTAGTAATCACTCTGAAAAGTCTACCAAAGTATTATCATCATTTTATTGAGACACTCAACATTACCTCAATTAATGTTGACTTGAAGCTTCCAGATCTTTGCACCAAACTTTTGCAGCAGGATCGATAGAGATAACAGTTCAATAACGGTGCTAGTTCGTCCTCCAGAAAACAGTGCTTCATAACAAACTCCTCTGCTCAGGACAAAGGGAACAATCGACTCTCTCAGCAAAAAGGCCTCGGTCAATTCCATGAGTGCTCCAAGAGAAAGAACATTCAATGCAATTATTGCCACAAGTATGGTCACATAAAGAAAGATTGTTGGCATCGATTGGCTTTTGAACAAAAGAAGCAGGGAGGGTCTCAACAAAAAGCCAATATAGTAGAGCACACTAAGGACATTGAGCAGAAGGAGTCTGCCTTCTATGTCTTTATCGCCAAACAATTAATTTTGCTCTTATGGCCAACATTCACAATGTTTATGAGCCTCAATATTATTCAAAGGCTAAAGGTATACCTGAGTGGGAACAAGCTATGGAAGTTGAACACCATAGTCTTCTAAAAAACAACATTTTGGTCTTGTTTGATCTTCCACTTGGAAGGAAGCCCATTGGCTGCAAATGGGTGTATAAAGTTAAGTACAAGGCTGATGGAACCCTTGATAAGTACAAGGCTTGGCTAGTTGCTAGATGACATTCACTGAAAGAAGACATTGACTATGAGAAGACTTTTGCTCCTAAAGCCAAAGGAGTTCTATTCGGCTCGTCCTTGCCATGTTAGCCCAATTTGGTTGGAAATTCATCAAATGGATGTCAAGAGTGTATTTCTCAACAGTGAATTGCAGGAAGAAGTCTATATGACACTACCTTCTAGATTTAAGGTTTCTGGTAAAGAACATTAGGTATGTAGACTAGTGAAAGAACTCTATGGCCTGAAACAGGCTCGTCGGGCGTGGTACATAAAGATTGATAAGTACCTTGGTGGTCAGTGTTTTCAAAGGAGTCCTTCCAATTCCAATTTGTATGTCAAAACTACTGGTGGTGATATTCTTCTACTTGTCATCTATGTTGATGATCTGATTATTATTAGTAGTTCAACACTTTTGATTGAGTAGATCAAACTAATTTTGTGCTAGTCCTTTGACATGACAGATTTTGGACTTCTGCATTACTACTTAGGTGCTAAGGTGTGGCAGATAGATGACAATATCTTTATGTCTCAATCAAAGTATGCCAAGAGTTTGCTAGACAAATTTTGGATGCAAGATTGCAAACCCACATCCATACCTATGGAGAAAGGGTCGAAGTTGTTAGCCAAATCAGATTACCCTATGGTGGATGAATTCACGTTTAGGTAACTAGTAGGTAGTCTCATCTATCTCATTGCCATTAGACCTGACCTCAGTTTTGCTGTGAATTACATCTCTTGCTTCATGACAAACCCTAGAGTTGAACACTAGGTTGTAGCGAAGCTTGTGCTGAGATATTTGAAGGGCACTTCTTACTTTGGCATTCTGTAAGACGGAAGCAAAGATCCTAGACTCAGTGGTTTCGCAAACTCAGATTGGGAAGCTTCTGTTCATGACATGAAGTTTACATTTGGGTATATCTTCAGTTTGGGAACAAGTGCAGTCACATGGGCTAGCAAGAAACAACATGCAATAGCTCTTTCCTCGACTGAAGCAGAATATCAAGGAACTTTGATAGCAACTTGTGAGGCAGTTTGGCTTCAAAGGACGCTTTTTGACATGCACATCTCAAGCAGGTCCTTCACCTCTATTTTGTGACAATCAAGGGGTGCTCAAACTTGTCAAGAATCCAGTGTTTCATGAGCGGATCAAGCATGTTGAGCTTCACTATCATTACATCCGCAAGCTTGTAGAAGATGGATTAGTATAGTTGCAATTTGTTCCATCTGAGGATCAGATTGCAGGCATTCTCACCAAGTCTCTGTGCCTGGACAAGTTTTTAAATTTAGGGGACAACTTGGTGTATTGACCATTAAGGGAGGGTATTAGAATAATATTTGCATATATCAATTTAATGGTCAATAATGTATTCTTAGGTAGATTAGATTTGTTTCTAATTTAGTCTTCAGTGTTCGATTGTTTCTGTAGAAAACATCAACATTGTAATTGCCTATATATGTACATTTCATTATTTCAATAAAATCAAGCAAGTACCATTGTAACACTTCCCCCTGCCTTTGGAGGATTGAACCACCAAAGGATGATTCTTTGAAAGAGAATCCATCTGAACCAACTTGGCTTGCTCCCTAGTCAATAATTGATCACAAAACTCCTCAAATGACAACATCTTATGATCATCCCCCATAGCATCCATAGTGGAATAGAAGGTAGAAACAAACACGTGATATGGACCTCAAGGTCTAGATAGGATCAAGAAAATGCACTGCTTATCTTTTTTTTCTTGACCACACCTTTTCAATTGTGATAATATCAACTTGAATTGAGCAAGGAAATTGTGAATTGTGGGAAATCCATCTGGAGTGAGAGAAGTGAGATCGACTTGAAGTTGTAAGATCTTGAACTTGTTGACCTTTCAATATAACTCTGGAAGCTTATCCTACACCTCTTTAGGTGTATCACACTCAACAATATGAAACAACAAAGTATCTGAAACATGAAGACCTACGAGTCCTTTTGCCTCATCCATTTTGTTCCTATAATTATACTCGTGTATTTCTTTAGTGAACTCGGGTTGGTCATCTTTCAACATTTGCCGAAGACCACGAGACTGCAATAAATGTGCCATCTTGAGCTTCCATGTGTGATTATTGTGTGGAGTGAGCAATTAAATCTTATGGTCTGCCATGATATGCGAGAACACAAAAAAAGACAAATTGCAAGAACTGCCCCCTCCCTGAGACAAGATAATTTGGCAATTCCCAAATGCCAAATTTGCCAAGCGAATAAATAACAACTATGACAAATTGGAAAAATAAAGTTAAAACTAGAGCACCTCTATAGCTGGTAGGCGGGGTGCATTAAAATCAATGACATTAGACTGGCGTTGGAAGTCACTGGTGTCGATATTGGTCACCAACTAGTACACCTCAAAATAGATATAATTGCAGCTAGGAGGAAGGATATGGATGTTGCTGATGGACTTACAGAGGAAATAATATGCAGCTTTCAGAAGAAAAATGTCTGTCCAAAAAAAATCCTTCAGCATACTATATCACAGCTCATAAACAAGGCACCATGCAGCCCTTAATGGTCAAAGAAAGGCAGGAAATATATATCAGATCCCTTTATGAAATACAGTCCTCTTAAGAAAAAATGACTCCTTGTATTGATGCAGAAGTTGATGCAGCACAGCTGATATATATTGCCACCTTCTGCAAAGAAACATTGATATATCGCTTCTCGAATGCTGATAGATATCGCTGCCAATGTGATGATTCAGGAAGTAATATTGCTGCGAAAATTCAGCAGGAAAAACAAGGTGTAAGAATGGACAATATTGCCTCTGATGTAACCACACTTTGAATGGAGGCAATTTCTAAAAAATTGAAGACTTTTTCAGTGCCGGGATGATATCGAATCTACGAATAAGACTGGGAAGATGAATATCGAATCTCAATTTTCTGAATGGCAAGTTAATTTGCTTGGACGAAACTCTGATACCATATTGGAAAAATTAGGAGCCCGCCATGAAGCTGCAGACTTCAAGGGGTTGAAAAAGGAAGCTATCAACCACAAGAGAGCAATGAAGAACAACGAGATCGAATGCTTGACAAGAAGTTGTAATGCAATGAAATGAATTGTTATTGAATTGATTGAGATGATACAAATGTACAAGAGAGCTTGCTTATATAGGCAAGTGAGGAGGGAATTGGTTACAAGTTACAACTACCCTGCTACAAATATTAAATGCTTGATGTAAAATATTAAATAATGAAACCTAAGATAACAATCTTTATATGATTATAGCATGTCTCATTAAGCTACGTAAGTAAACTTAATTAAACGTATTTACTCCAACAAAAGCAACATTCAAAGGGTGGAATCTTGTATCGTTGGAGGTTGGTGCCTACAAATCATTTAAGAGAGGATTTGTGTCTCTAAAGAAAACACACACTTATACTAAGAGGGGGGTGAATCAGTATACAACTATTGGCACTTATTTAAACTTCAACAATCACCAAGCAATAATCACAAGTAAGATCTAGCAAATAAGAACACAAGATGCACACACAATTTTATGCGGAAACCCGTGGGAGAAATCCATGGAAAAATATTGCTTTATATATGTATCTTCCTACAAGCTTTGCAATTGCCAACCGACAGGAGACTCCAATCCTCTTTTTATAGTTTGCAGGCTTCAACCCACTAGAGACACCAATCCCCACCACAGAGCACCAACTCAGCAAGAGGCTCCGATCTCTTTGAATGAGGCACCAACCTCTTGATGTCTTAGAATATAAGCCTCCAACCGAATCACAATATGATAGAGGTATGCAAACTTCCCTTGTTCCAGTCTTCACAATACTCTTTTATAAAACATGCATAAGTTCATTTCAATGTCTTCACAAAATTAGATCAAAAGAATCTCTTAAATCTGCTGTACCCTTTTCTTAATTCTACCCTTCATAGACCCAAATAAACTTTCATGTGCTGCTCATAAATCTGCTGTAGCATATACTCGATTCTGCACTTAAATCTGCTCTTATTCTGCTCTAAAAATAGTAATAATATTCAATGAATTGTTGCCCAAATGATCCTAAAAATTCTTCTATTTATATCATGCCAAACAACACTTCAACCAAGGGTTGCATCCCCTTAATTAGGTCGTCCCAGACAGATTTATTTTTTGATCGGCCAAGGCAGATATATCAACCTCTCAAGGTAGGTCGGTGAAGGCATGAAATAATTTTCATCTTTTTTGAAACACCATTTCAGATTTGGGTGCCAAAGTTAACAAAGGTTGGCCATATGTAAACAATAACTTAAATCTTGCCAAAACTGAAGGAAGCTTGCCATCATAAATAAATATACATTTATTTATTTAAAAAACAATTTAACCTCTAATTTTCTGTTGTAGATCTCACTACAGCAGACCTAATTTTCCACAGCAGACGTTTGACATCAATGATAATATTCCAACAGTCTCCTGTGGCTTGGTGCCTACAAAGCTTGTAAAGAGAATTTTATACAAGCAATATTTTGTCGCGGTTTTCTCTTGAAAGGTTTCTACATAAATCTTGTGCTGCATAATTATTAGATCTTGTGTTATTGATATTGTTATGGTTGTTAAGTTTTGAAAAAGTAAAAGTTTATCTTATATTGATGTGCCTTCCACCTTCCCTCTCAGTATAAGCTTGTGCTCATCAGTGTACATGCTTTGAAAGACATCAGAAAAATAGTTTGGGTGAAGACAACAGTGCTTTGGTATTATTCAAAGAAATAATTCCTCTAACTAGTTGGAACTAGATATGCTAGCTATTTTTTTTTTATTATAGAGGATGTTGAAGGTACAAGATGATTTATTATCCATGGTGGTTTGTGGAGAGTGGAAAAAGTGGAGAGAGGGAAGATGGTGAACCAAAGGGTACTTGACAATGTTTGGTGGTCCAAAATTAGGTGATTTTTTAAAAAGATGTTTATTTTTATTTTTAATTTAAAGTTTTAATATTGTTTACAGTTAATATCTTATATTTTTTAAATTTTGCTTGCTGATATATTTACTCTATTATATCATTTGTTGTGGGGGTAATCGAGTTACGGGTATATAGATACACTCTCCTAGCCTTAGAGAGGTTTATGAGACTTCTAATGACATTTTTGATCAAATGAAGCAAGAAATTTGTGACAAGGATATTGGACTACGATTCTATGAGCATATCAAGTGTATTATCACAAAGAGGTGGGATACAATGGAATACCCCTCTCCATATGTTTGTCTATGCTCTTAATCCCAAGTGGTACGCACCTAGACTAGCCAAATTCTTACTTTGAAGATGATGAGGTAATGGAGGGGTTTATGAAGGCTCTTCATAAAATGTATAACACTGGTGAGGCAACTATACTTCGAGAGTAGCGGCTTTAGTTTTGTGATCTTTAGGATCATACATTTGACGAACTAGAGGCTAGGATGGATAGGATCAATATCGTACAAACAAATCCTATTAAATGGTAGAAATTTCATGGAAAGGACACATTGGAGTTGAAGCAACTCACCACTTGTTTACTTTTAGGCATTGTTAGTTCCTTTGTTGTAGAGAGGAATTGGTTTGCCTATAGCTTCATTTACTTGATTAAGAGCTATGTTACCCCGGGTTTCCGGGACGGGGGGATGAGGGAATGGGGAAACGGGTTTCGGGAACAGAATTTTTTTTCCCAGAGTAGGGGATGACAAGGAATGGTAGTGGGGACAGCTATATAAAAAATAGGCAAAATAAAAAATATATAGGGAAATTTTAAATATTTGTATGAAAACATGTATAAAGCATGCTTATATACATTATAGAACCTTAACATATAATGTTTGTGTTAAATAATTTAAATTGAGCATTCACATGAAAGTGGAAGTCAAACAAATTACAAAATTCAAACATTAATTTTATGGGACAGCCAGGGGACGGGTTTCCGAAAGTTTCCGGGACGTCCCTGTTTCCGGGACGGGTCAAGTTATGCCGGAAACGCGTCCCCGGGTAAGACTAAGAGGGATGTGCTAACCTCTAGATTAGTAGAGAAGCTAGTTGCAATTCATAGTGTCTTTAGATTTAAGGATTGGTAGACTTTTAAGCATCTATAGACTCCAACAACACATTGGGATTTTGATCCTAAAAATGTTAGGTAGGTTGATGAGGAGGTGCAGCCAGGATCAATCAGGTTTCCAGTGGACAACCCATAACTTCAGTCGGATGTGGCATACTTGTTCTAAGTTTTAAGTAGTGGAACTAACATCTATAATTTTTTATGATGCTGTCAATCTAAAATTTTGAAGTTTGAGACTTTGAGTTTAAAGTTCGAACTATGAAACATTGAAATTAGACATTTTATTGCTGTTAACTGTTATCATGTTATGTTAAACTGTTGGCCCATGGACTGCTATCTGTGAAACACATCCCTTGCTGTCCTGCAATCCGTCCCTGAAATGCTGTGGAACATAGGAAAAAAACCACTTAATTAAATTTATTAGCTTCACAAAACTTGATAAAAACTCCATAAAATGCAGCAAAATTAACTCTTGAGTACATATTGATTCTTTGAACTATGTTATTCACTCAACGGTGGAAATTATTGACCATCTTCCCCATTCTCAGACCTTGGCCAAACAGATTTTAATTGCTCCTGGATTTATAGTGCAGTCAATGTTTTAAATGGCATATGCACGCTTTGCTAAATGAAATAGAAATGTACATCATCTGATGTTCTTTAAAGGATACTTAAATTGAATCTACCTTGAAGTTCTCTAATCTCATTCTCTTAAACAAAACATATTGGTATGCTTAGCTTGTATGTTTGTGTTTAGAGTTCCGACATTTTTTGTAAGAAACTAAATTGTAAATTTTATGGAAAAAGTTGTATCTGATTTTTGACTGGTATATATATGCTCTTTTTCTCCTGCACATGGCTCATTGAAGTAGATACTCTTTGAAGGTTATCTACAAGTAAATTGCATCATTGCAGTTTATGCCTGCTTTGTATATTTTCTCTCTCTATCTTATGGTTTTTGTTTGAGGACTTATAAGTTTATAGTTGTTGTAAAATCAAGATCGTCCTATAGAGAATATATATGAGTGCTGTACTGGCATAGATTACCATTAGGAATGCATATCTTTAATAGAGAGAATCTAATATGCTATATTAAATACAATTGTTATTTAATATATACTGAATTATATATATGCTCATGCAAGTTCTTTATGTATGCTGTAGTAGTAATATAAACCTGTTATTAATATTTTTCTGCAGCATACATAAAGATGTATTAGTATAAATCTTAATAGTCATGTCTATGTAGAGACATGACTGTGGTCTATATAACAGCCGCTTCACTTTACTTTGTAAAGTATATCGAGTATGATATCAACGATACTATTAATAATAATATATATCAAAGTTGCAAGACTCTCACTCGGCTAAAACTCGCCAAGGCCTGAAAAAAAAATTCGGGAAAAACTCGGCTAGTTTTTTGAAAAAACTCGAGAACTTAAAAAACAGCTTAATTTTAATTAGAAATGCATTTTTTTTGCAAAATTCAATGAGAGGATGCATCCAATGAGTTTATTAATGAGAACACAAAATAAACTGGTTGAGTGTAGATACATATAAATGCAAAGTGGGTACAAAATCGCATTCTCATGTGGGATGTTGATGGCTAGAAGCAAAATAGTACTAAATAGTTTCTACAAAACTAGAAGTAAATACATCATCACAATTACATCTTCCTCTTCTCAGCTCTACTAACAAATACGAGAGAGGAACTAGAGGGTCTAGTCCTAGTAGTAGAACCCTGCACTGGGCATGACTGTGCCTCCTCGCTCGGTATCTCTGATGATGTGTGTGACTCGCTCTCCATCCTGGTATTTCATAGTATGAATCTATGATGCTTGACCATTGATAAATGCCAAATGTCAAAGTCTTCATAACTAGCTCGTAGGTAGTCTTTGTTGGTGGCTGTTTTCAAGTCCCTAGGTCCGGCAAATGAAGTTTGAGTATTTTGGCCTATTGGTAAGTCATGTCTGTCTGGGATTTGGGCGAGAGCTAAGCTAAGTTTGTCATAGAGATGGAGTCGAAACCAAGTGATTTGTGATAAAAACGAGTTTAAACCTTTTGAGAATCCTTTTTCCAGCTTCATTTGACCTTAGAAAGCCATGATGGATTGTGGGAGGTAACCATACTGAAGCTTGTTGAATCCTGAAATTTGACTAAGTCTGGAATTTTTCGAAAACCCCCAAAATCTAGAATCTGCATCTTAACTCCTATGAAGCTAGAACCTATCTCAAACATCCTGGAAAGTATTTATACAAATATAACTTAAAGTATAAGAAATTA
>MU228382.1:860541-885921 GCA_018584345.1 Thuja plicata | reverse complement strand
TCATTGGTTGAAAACAGGTGGTGGAATCAATTTCCAACGCTCTCCATCCACGGGAAGTAACGGGAGCACTAGAGGCCAAAAGTTGTGTCGTGAATGGTATCCCTTTGTCCGCGAGGAAGCAGAAGATCCGTTGCCTTGCACTGACAGGCGGTTGGCGTGAATGGGATGTTCAGAATATTGTCCAGCAGGAGATACGGCTCCATTGTCTACTGGCCGTGCATAATACAATTTTCCTCAGGAGCGGTCTCTCAACTAAACGTGAGGGGGGTACCCGATTGGCATCATCAATCGCGAAGTAGGAGGTTGTTACAATCAAGCCGAGGCTATTTATCAGGTTCATTAAAAATTACTCTTGTATTAAATCTGAATAAGTTAGTTCTGGCAGCTATTTCTGAGTCGGAATAAATAAATACATGCAAGTTACATCAGTAGTATTTATGAACTTAATCAGAGAGTAACATTTTTCCAGAATTCACTTATAAGTAACAACTCCACAGTTATAGGAAATTGTGCCATAAACAGGAATTGAAAGTTTATCAGTAAATTATACATTGGAATTTTACATATTCTTATTCTTTTTTCCACTTAGTTCTTATCTTTAGCATTATAATGTTATTATACTAATGTAACACTTCCCTTTCTACACCACTAACACTTCTTTTATATCCCACTCTCTTTGGGAAGCGTCCAAACTAAAATGCACGACTTACAAAGGGGACACTTGTTTTTTTTTTTTTAAAATCTCTTCTTATAGCCATGCGTTTTAGTTTGCTAGATAGCCATGGGTCTCTCTTTGTACCCGCAATTCCCCTTACCCTTCCCCTTTCCCCTTTCCACATCTTTAATTTAAGTCAACTTTCTTATAATAGCGAGTATATATATTGTACTTTTGTTATATAGGACTTTTCATCTTTGGTTTACTAATGTTCATATTCTGCTTTTTTTTCTCATCTCTAGGATAATTTTGTTATTATTTTTTACTAACCTTATTTTATTATAATCTTATTCAGCCCACCATCTGTTGTAAATTAATAAATTATTTATCTACAACCTCTTATAATTTGTTGATTTATATGACCTTGTTGTCATCTCATTCAGCCAACATGCAATCTTATCATTTTATGTCACTATCTTGATCCATTTGCTGATGAATGTTAGTACACAGTTTTGAACAACTTCCTTTGATTATTTAGTTTGAAACATTCTCTGATTAAACCTTTTCAGACGCTGGGGAGGATTCAAAGATTCATACAAAATCATGGAGTTCTCAAATGGTGATCGGTGTTGGAATGGTCCGGATAGAAGTCTGAAGGTAAGGTTTTTTCCTTTGACGTTACTGTCCTGTGCATGTAAGCCCCCCACTTTTCTTTTGAAAAAGAAACTTTTTCTCAATCAAGTGTAGCCACACGAATGAATTGATTATAAATCAATTGGTGAGATTTCTTTGTATTTTAATCATCAGTTCATGTTCGGTTACAGATAAGGATGAAATGTGGTTTGAAGAATGAGCTTATTGATGTCGATGAGCCAAGTCGATGCGAGTGAGAATTTTGAAATCTTAATTTTTTATTTTTTCTATTTGCTTAGTTTAGAGTCTAATGTCTGGTTTGTTCTGTTGTTTTTTCCTCTTAATGTGCAGGTATGTGGCAAGCCTCTTAACTCCAGTTCTGTGTCTAGAAGAAAGATTAAAGGTTAGTGGTTTGAATCAGAGGAGATTTCAGACTTAAAACATTGTTTAAAATGTATTTTGAAAGCTGGACCCTAATTTGATATAGGAAAAGAAAAAGGGTTCTGCTTCTAATATCTAGTAACATGGCAGGATCTTCAAAAACGTCTGGATTCATTAAATCAGGAGATTCATGATGAACTATAAAATGGCATGCTGACGTCTTTGCAATCATGGATTAAATCATCAGCTGTTGACATGAAGGGAGATTCATCTCCATAGACTTTTCTTTTCTAAAGGCAGTGAAAGGTGTAATTGTTCCTGAAAGTTTTGCTGCAGAGTATTTTTTTTAATACTGTAGATTAAGCCCACAATAACATTTTTGGAAAAATTAGGCTGCAATTCTTTTGTGGATTTCGGCGATAGAAACAAGGTGTTGCAATTTCCCAGGCTGGTAATGGAAGTTATATTAGCCTGTGGAGCCCCCTTCTGAAATGAAGCAGCCAGTTAGCTGGTGGCCGTAGCATTCTATCTGTGTAGAATAGCAGTCTATATATCTAAATGTTCGGTTGTCGACTATAAGAAGATGCTGACATTTCATGCATTGGGGATAAGCATATCTTCTCAATTTAGTCAGCTTTTTGGCATTCTCACATAATTGCTTTGATTGTCATGTAATAGGAATGTACTATGCAGTGATGTGTTTTATTTGCCACAAAAAAATGGGATTTTATGGAATGGAAACATTTTTGTCTATTGTAGAACACATTTAGTAATTTAGTTCCTTAATATGTTAATCCATTTGTGCTTGTGCAACGATACACAACAAATATTTATCCAAAGCCTTTCTGCATGCTAAACGTGCTCCTCTTAGCATTCAGACTAGCTATAAAAATAGGATGCAGTTAAATTTTCGTTAGTACGTGTTGTGAATACATATCTTAAAGCTTAGGCAAGGGTTCCATGAGGGGAGCTTAAGCTCTTTTTTTTAGGAAGAGGAGGTCTCATGAACAAAATTTTATTTGTCTACAGGATTATTTGGAATCTTCTCCTTCAAAATAGGAGCATGAGAAATGAGTAGGAACCTCGATCCAGACCACATCTCCTTGATCCAGCTCCACCTTTAGTCATAGGGAAGGCACTAGGTGCGTATCAACTACCCTTCCCGGCATCCACCGAACTAAGTTGGCTTGGATCAGCTCCTATTTTTTAGCATTGCATATTTAAGCAGGTGAAAAGGGGGTGGGGCTAGAAATTGTCCCACCAGCTTAGGAATGCTTTTTGCCACTTGTCAAACATTCAATTTCAGATTTTTCTTAAAAAATAATTTTAGAGGGAAAATAATTTTTTTATTTATTTTTTTATGCACAAGTATGGAAGACAATTATTTATTCATAAGACCACCAGCTTCCTTAAATTTTGGAGCTTAAATTTTTTAAGCTGAACTAGACTACAAAATTCATGCAACCACTAGATTTAAAATATTTCTAAAAATAGCAAGCAGCACCAACTCTATATTTTAGGAAACCCCCTCCATAAGACACAAGCCTTAGCAAAAGAGAAATTATTTTTTGTGCCAAGGAATAATCAAAAGAAGTTGTTCAAAACCTACACATCAATGAGTGATCTTGGGTACTTCCGCAATAAAACAAAACTGGTCTATTGATGTCTTGGGTCCATGAAATCAGAATTTGATGTTAACATCACCGAATAATTCATTTGTGGTTCTTCATTATAGTCACTGCCATCAGATCTATAGCTTGGACAAAGTGTTTTATGCAATGACTTCACAATATCTGAATCTACGGGTACTATACAGGATGGCAATGGTTCAAACCAACCTAGATTGGTAAGAGTCCTATGAGTGAATGTTTGGTACTTGTGGGATTCACAAAGCATTAATATGGATCTTATCCAATGTCAGTCTCTCTTCTTACCTACGCCAGCCTCCCCCACATAATATGCTGGTTTATATCTATTATTAGTAATTACCACTTTGATTTTCATCAGGTTATTGTGGCATTGACGAGTCCTCTCACATGCTTATTGGTACCTTGTATTTATTGTTTGGATCTACTAAGTGTTTGGTTTATCCTCACCATGTTTTCTTCATAAATTTTTTATTTAACTTAGGCTTATGTGAGATGGCTATCTTGAATGTGCACACTTAGTCAAGCCACATGCTCTGCTTGTTCCCATGCGCCTTTCTAATTTATTAGAGTCCAAAAAAGATAGGTATTACAGCCCAAGCCAATTTTAGAGAGGATAATCAACTATTTAGTGTTGCCATTTTCTCTCTACAATGGGTACTACTCATTGAAATGATGACTAATATTTTGTTGATTTTAACAGGTTATTTCACTTAGCCTTCGAATAAACTCTTCAATAAATTCCATGTCAGTGTGAGTTTTGGTGAGACTATTGTGGTTCCTTCTAATGTTGGATGTAACTCTGTCTTGTGATGTGATTCTTTGGTAATCACTTGGGACCTTACATTAGCTCTTTTGTGAAGGATCTATCAACTTCTTGAATGTGAATGATATAGCAGTTGGGCTTATCAAACTACTTCTAACGACGGTTTGAAATAAAGTGCAAATAGATGAGGGTTTAGAAATCTAGAGTACTTCTATTCGTGATCAGGAAAGGGTTAAAATAATTGTTTCTTAATAATATCTCATGTGCCCATGCTGATTCAACTATGAAAGTTTAGTAACTAGAGACTGACCGAAATGAAGTATAAATACCAGAAACCCAATTATGCCCCAATACTCAACTGCACGCTACCAAAGATAGGTGACACAATACTAGGAAATGTCAGTATCCAAGATTTTTGGAAGTTAATGGAAAATGAGGAAAGAACTATGATGACATCTAGGATCCTTGACAATGGTTTAGCTCGTGCAGGATGGTGCAAGAGCACCTACAGGTCTAAAGGGAGGCATATGAGAAATCTTTGTGATCAAGAATGTAATAAGGTTCTGTGGACCATTTTGATATCAATTGGAATGTTTTGAAGTCATTTTTGTAAGGCTAATGAACCAAATTGTCATTGTAAGACCAATATGGACCTAGTAGGTCAAACTTAGTCAAATTTGGTCAAATAGGTAGAAATAGGGTAGGAGTGGTGTTTTTGTGTCATTTGGGCCATGTTTGGCACATTTCTTATGTAATTAGGTTCACCATGTAGTTAGAGTAACAAATTGTCAGAAAGTTGCTATGCACTTTTGCAACTTTTGAGCGCAAGAATGCAACTTTGCAATCAACGGACATTTGATTTGAAAATCAATTGGATTCGGTTGCAAAGGTTGTGATGAGTCTATTTAAGCCTCTACGAGTTGAGGCAAAGGAGTTGTTGAAGTTTTAACAATTGCCACTCAATAAAAACATTAAGAATTTCATATTTTTCTTGCAATCAAAGGTGTTGTACAGATTGTCACGGGGATGAATTGTGCACGAATTAGTAGTATTCTGAGTTACCTTCCATTTAGTGTTGTTTGGTGCATTTTCCTTCCATTTTGTGCAAGTTATAGCCAAAATACTCTTGACTGGTATGAAACCCTCAAAACTAGGGTTTTGGTGAAGAAATGCCTAAAAACCTAACATTTCACAGTTGAAAAAACTTGGTTTTCGAGGGAATGTTAGTGTATCAAATGTATTTTAGGATTTTGGAGGGTTTGGAGCGGGCCCTAGAGGTAGCAATTTGTTTTGGAGCAAATTGAGGTCTGACATCTCAATGTGGTAGACCAGGCACTAAGGTTTGGTAACAAATTGTGTTGCATAAATATTGTAAAGGGGTTTGGGCACTTATCCATTGTGGATTTTGAGTTGTTGGACTGATCAGAAGATGTTACAAGTCTTGGTTGGAGAGTTGGAGGCATTCCAAGAGGTGTTCCTTTGTTAAGATAGACCTAATAGCCCTATTAGGTCTCTGTAACTAGTCAATGTTTACCCATCCATTTGTGAGAACCAAAATTGGTTTTGATATATATTATAAAGTTTCCAAGAGTGTATCTTGAATGGTGGTTAGTTTGGTCATAAGGTCAGGAGTCTAGAAGTTATGGTCAATTTACTCGCTGGATAGGGCTACAAGGAATTAGGCCTATTTGGTAGAAAGTGGTGTAAAAAGAAGTGTTGGGTCTTGTTTGAAGGGTGATAAAAGGTTGAAACAGTCCATTTGTGAACAAAAACAAGTTAATTTATGTCTTTGTCATGGATGGGTTGCCCTGGTGCCTAAACCCTACTTTGGTCAAATTGAAGGGCATTAATTGTGAAGGAAGAGCCTTGAGGTAAGGTTGAATTGTCTAAGTCCAAAATTGTGGGACGTATAGTAGTCTTTGAGTCTACCAAACTCCTTTCGAGAAGTCACATTGATTGCCAATTGGTCAATGGGGGATGGAGATTGTGAAGGACATATGGAGGAATCAAGTTTTGTGTTGAAAAAGTTATCCAATAGTTGTTCAAAGGAGGTAGAAGGTTTGTAGGGTCTAAGAGAGTGGGTTGTTACCTTGTGATTGTATTTTCCCTCCGCATCATAGTGGTATCAAAGCCTAAAGGTCTAGGTTTGGGTTGAGAAGAAAGTTGTGAGGAGTCAGGATGTTAGTAAGGATGGCTCCAAAGGTTGCAGCCACATCAATGACCGGGAGGATGCAAGCCCTGGAAGAGGAGGTGGCCAGAATGAAGGCCAAGGAGAGAAGACAAGAAAGAGGTGAAGATGACAGTGAGACAAAGGAAGAAGCAGGGGAAGAGGAACAACAACAAGAGCAGCAGGAAGAGATACTTGCAGATGAAAGGAGACTCTACAATGTCATGAAGACTTTCAACAAAAAGACCTCTGATGTGAAAATGGAGCTTCGTATATACAGTGGGAAGATGGATGTAGAAAGGGTAGTAGAATGGATAGAGATTTTGAACAATCATTTTGAATACAAAGAGGTGCCAAACGACAACAAGGTGAAGTTAGCCAAGACTAAATTTAAAGGGGCAACTTTAACCTGGTGGAATTATACACAAGGTGAAAGAGTGACGAATGGAAGGAACATGAACACTTCTTGGGATAGGATGGTAACAAAAATAAAGTCTTAGTTCATGCCTGCAGACTATGAGGTCCAAATTTATAGAAGATTATAAAACCTAAAGCAGAGAGACTTGGATGTAGCCATATACACTGAGGAATTTCATAAATTGAGCCTAAGATCAGGGAATTGTGAAGATGAAAAAGAGAAAGTTGCTAGGTATTTGAATGGGTTGCTAGATTAGTTTGATGACACCCAAGACAGTAGACGAGTGTTTTTAGATAGCCTTAAAGGTAGAATACAAACTGAGGAGAAAGAGTGAAGAAAGTGGTAGGGGTAGATGAGGAAGAAACTTTAGGAGCATAGACAGTTTTGGAGGGAGAAATTAGACCCAATGGTCTTTTGGTGAGTCAAGCCACAATGAGCAAAATGGGGACTCAAATAATAGAGGAGGCTATAGGGGAAGGAGACCTAATGGGAGATGGAGATTTGGTGGACCTGGTAGAGGTTCAACTCCATTCACCGGGAGATGTTACAACTGCAACCAAGTGGGCCATATTGGTGGGCATATGTATATGAGAGGTTATACCATGGCTATTTGGTATAAATTTTCGGGTTGTGAACTCATTTGTTACACATCGATCAGAGAGCAGAGCAGAGAAATTGAATGTGAATACATAACAGAGCGTTTTGAAGCGTTTTGTAGAGATTCTAAGTATATTTCGAGCAACTAAGAGGTTAGACAGTACGTATTTTCACTTACCGAGTTATTTCGAGCACTTTCGTGGAAGCCCTAAATTGACGTTAATGGCGTCCTCATCTCGAACTATGAAGGCAAAGATGGACAAAGAGAAGAAGGTAATTCTTGTTAAGAATTCCACTTGGACAGAGCCAAACTACAAGATACATCCTCAGGTTGTAGCCCAACCCGATGACAAAGGTGCGTTCTCTGCAATACTGCCTAGGGTTCTGTTAGTTCAAGATGTGCGAGCATACATTCACTGCATGATCAGTGAAATAGGGGATTTTGAGCTTATATTGACTTACCAGTCACTTTGCACAAATAGAAAGCTAAAAGATGATCATAAGCTTCTAGAAGTGAAAGGGTTAACGAATGCCCTAAATTTCCCAAAGGTATTCAGAACCAAATGGATACGCATAGTTTTGAGCCGAGTTCACAATGGAAAGCTCTAGCTGGATGAGCTGAAAAAGATTAGCAAAGATGTTATATATGCAGTAACCAGGTATCCCATAACAGATAAATCTAAAGCCCTAAGGCACCTGCCCAGAACTGAGATTGAAAATATTACAGGAGCCAAGTGGGATGGTAGAGGTCTATGGATCAATTCCATCGGTGATCTTGAACTAAGGTTCAGTGCTTATGTTATTGGATACAAGATCTTCTAGCCAAGCAGATTGAACAGCGTTGTGTGTGGAGCTGTTGACATTGCCTACAAGATTGTAACGAAAGGTTTACAACTTGACCTAGCTGAGCTGTTACATAGACAACTTGAAGAGAACATGAGAACAATCAGATCAGCCAGATCTAACACATGTAAGTTTGGTTCTCTCCTGTTATGTACATTCTTCTATCTGCAGAATGTTTTTCCCTCTGTCGGTAATGTGAAACGGAAGACAAACCGATTGATTACACTACAAATCGGTGACTTTATTACAAGTCTAGGGACAAATTTTGAACCTGTTATGAATGAGTATTTTGCTAATTTCAAAGCTAGAATGGAAAAGAGATCAAGGATACCAATGCAGTTGGTAGAAAAATACAAAGATGAAATATGTTTTGTAGTTGACACTGATACTACTCTCATCAAAGCAGTACAACCGAGGTCAGCATGGCTACCTCCGATGAATTATGAATTAGACATTGACATAGCTTCAGAAGCAATAGAGAAATTATTAAATGAACCAGTTGACAATTCTGCCATGAGATTTGGCACATATGATGAAGCAAAGACCCGAATATCTATTGGTCTACAGGTTGAAAAGATGGGTAGGAAGAAGACTAAGATAGTCAAGACCTTAAAAAGAAAATTTGCTATCACTGATGAAGAACTAGACAAGTCAGTTGATGATACCGAAGAGTAGACCTCAATTGGTAAAGATGATGAACCCAAACAAGATGCTGATGCCAGTGAGTTTGATGAAGCAAAAGTAGAGGCACCAAAGGCCAAAAAGGGCAAAAGCATAAAGACCGAGTCTCCACCAAGGACAAGATCACAATCGTTGATAACAGATTCACCACCTTTAAAGAAAGTAGTTGCAAAGATAACCATGCCATTACCAAAATTCACCTATCAATCAAGGAAATCGAAAACCACAACACCGAGACAGAGAAAGAAATATGTGAGGAATAAGGATGATTCTGACGACAATCTTGATCAATTTAAGGTTGTGCAGAACAAAGCACCACAAACCATTGATTAAATTACAGAGACGATCAGAACAATTGGACGGTTAGGACATCCTAAGGTACATGCATATGTAGATCTGACTACCGAGCATAAAGATAAACTTGAAGAAGCTATCATAGGTATGATGATCAACTTCAAACAAGTCTGTCAAACAAAATCAAAGAATAGGTAACTGCGCTCCAGGCTACGTTACTACCACATTTGGTTATGATGCAGAAACATGTAACATTGGCAAAGAACCTGATTGCCACCCTAGAACTGTCAGTCACAGAAAGCATATATGATATGCACGCTCAGCTGAACTTAGAGCTATTGACCCTTGAGTATCTAAAATAGGAATGGGAGAAGCTAATGGAAAATCTCAAGCAAGCCCATCCCAACATTTTTGATAAATTGTAAGTTTTATTCCTTTTGTTATTATTTTCAAAAAAGGGGGAAAATATATATATATATGTATAGTAAAGGGGGAAACTATAATCAGGGGGAGTCATATACATATACCGATCATGTACAAAGGGGGAGTCACTATGTATAGTAACTTGTATATGATAAGTTTTTCATACTAATGCCAAAGGGGGAGAATGTTACTCCAAATAAGATTTGAAGGTTGTCATTAGTATCCATGCACTCAAATGGACAGTCAATAACAAAGTCACAGATAATGATTTACAATGATTGAGGAGAACATTAATTACAGATTCACAACATTAATTGTTTATTTCTCCTATATTTAGATGATCAAGGTAAATTTTGTACACCGTTGATCTTAGGTTTTATAAGTTATTGTGAAACCCTAATTAGGTCAAGGAGTTTTATATATGTAATAGTACGATGTCATTTTGTAATGTATGTTGATCAAGTAATGATCAAGTAGCCGCCATACTACGGACATCAGAGTTCAGACAAGGGTTTTTGGACAAGGATTACATTGCAGAATTCAATTTACAGAACAAAGGCAAGGCTACCAAGCAGAATAGAGCAGAAGGTATTATCATTCACATTAAGGTGATAGATTTTATTGCACTTAAGGGCCCATTTATTTTGCGGAATTCGTGTATGCTAGAACTATGCCAATTCTGGAATTCTGCTATTCTGAAAATGAATTCTAGATATGGGCTTGTCCTGTTTGGTTCACCTGGAAGATGACTGAGAAGATGCAAATTCTACGTTTGGTTCGAAAAAACTGGAATTGGAATTGGAATTTGTTTTTGCACACACACACACACACACGTGTGTATACACACACACACGTGTATATATACACACATACACATATACACACACATGTGTGTGTATATATATACATATGTATATATGCACACTCGTGTATACACACACATGTGTGTATATATACATACATGTATGTATACACAGACATGTATATATATACACATGTGTGTATACACACACACACACATATATATATATACACATATACACACATGTGTATATATACACACATACACACATGTGTGTGTATACACACATATACACATATATACATACATTTGTGTATATATATACACATACACACATAAACATACACACACCCTATTTCCCCTTTTTCTTGCGTACAAGACCAGTTTTTTCAGGATTCAGACCCAAAATTTTAGAGTTGCAGAACCAGTGACTGACCCTTTACAGAATTTGCCAGTTTTTTAGTCTCGGGGACAAGGCCAAATTTCTAGGACTACGTCAACTTGAGTCAACATTGTCCTTTGGATCTGCCAATTTCACAGTCAATAATTACATGTCTCAAAGTTCCAGATCCAGAATTGTTTCCAATTTCCACAGTTTTGCGACACCCATTTCTAGATTTGAAGTTTTTTCCTCCTCTCCTAGCTTTCAAGGTGAGTTCATTCTTCTTCTTTTCATCTTGCATTTCCTTTTATACATCAAATCTTATATTATATATTGTTAATAAATATTTCATTTATCATAGTTTGCATTCCTTTCATAGTCTTGCATATCATATACATCTTAACAATAAAGGAATCCATCTCCATACCCCATCTTCAAATCTAGACCTAGCATTAGCATCCCTTCATCATTTTGGGCTTTGCTAATTTGATTTGGGTTTGAGGTTGAAGCCTTTGGGGGTGTTCCTAATGTATCATAGGATATCTACACATTACCATCAATTGATTTTGTGAGTGATCTTCCTACATAGTATTTAGATTAGTTCACCATTTCTTATGATATAGTGTATAGCACATGTTGTGATCTCAATGTTGGTCTTAAGTTCAAGTCTTTTTTTGAATGATCAAATGTGATAAAGAATACACTTCAAATGCAAAGACAAAATGTTTGTTTGTTTGATGGGAAATATAAGCACAAATGTGTACGTTCAAAGGCTCCTCAAAGCCGAAATTTCTACTGGTATAACACAATCGAAGACACTTGAAAACACTCTTTATAGCCTAAGGAAATGAATTAACTCGGATACCACAGCCCACAACTTGGAATCTTCGTCGACTCATGAAACCTTGTCACATCTAGACTGGGTGTGCCTTCATTTTTATCTTTTCGAGAGCCAACAAATAGGGAAATGTTGCCCCTCTCCCCGAAAGGCTATAAATACTCTATACAAAGCCAAGGATTTATATATATGTGCTCAAGGGAGCCTTTGGTGATTAATCTTGGGGGCGGATTCTTCCCTGCCCTTGCAATGAAATGTATCACAATGTTCGGTCAATAAAAGAGTACGATACTAAAATATTGTGTCTAGCAAACTTTTGTTCAAATGTGTCAAGTGATAAACGCAATTAAGAAGTCTCCTAGCCCTTAGAAAAAGGGTTTTACACTTCACGTAGATACTGAAAGAGACTACCTATGAAAATTTCCTTGATCGTGACTTTAGTCAAAACCACAGTTTTATATAGCAGATTGAAAGTAGCCTGGCTGAAGCCCATTACCGCTTGGGTTGTTCCCTTGAGAGAGTACCTTTTCCCACAAGGCACGCCCTCTAGATGAAAAGATAGATGTGATTTTCTCTTACACTCAAGATCCATTAGAAGGCAAGAGGAGACTATAATTCTCATTCTCTCTTTTCATCTAAGGTAGATGCATGTTCTCTTACACCTTGTTGGCAAGTTCAAATTTAGAAGGAATTTGAAGGGGTTTCTTAATGGTCTCCCACTTGAAGCTTTTCAATCCAAGATGCACACAAAGGTGGTGTCAGAATAGTTCAGAAAATCCCTGACTTTACTGACTACATCTTTTTGAAGCAAAGTCGTCCTATGGTTTCTTTGTAGTCAATGAGTTGGGTGATATTCCTAACACCCCATCTTGTTATAAATTTTTGGTTTTCCCCTGACTACCCAACTAATGCATGATGTCGGGTAGTTGGCTCATTTAGAAAACTTTGGAGCCAAATATCAGTAGGTATGTAAGTTCAGGTTTTCTTCCAACTAGTTGACATTAAAGGTTAATGAAGATGACATTCTTGTTTGGTTCTAAAAGCACCCCCAACTCCCTGACTTGGTGGTGAATTGTCAAAAATACAATTGCATAGAATAAAAAGACAAAGTTCATAAATTTTGTACATACCCGATGAGTATTGTTAAAAAATGTTTGGAAATTTATTGGAATTCATGTAGGGTTGGAAATTCGGGCTCTCCTCCCAACTCTTGAACCAAATAAAGGTGGTTCAAAGCTTTTAATTTTGTCCCAACTACCCAACAATATGCATAGTCTGGTGGTATACATGATTTTTGAATTCACCAGGATGCACGACTCTACGAGGAGAGATTTAATCGCAGCCTCACAATACTCAGTAAGATGATTCAAATGACTTGTGGTGATGCAAGAAGAGGCGAGTTGTTATTTTGTACAAACGAGAACAATGATAAAGTGCAGTTTAGAGGGAAATAATGTGGATATTTTCAGATAAAGGATAGAGACAGAGTGTTTTCATTTAGGTTGTGTTGTATTTAAAAAGATAGAGACTAAAACCAGTTACAAAGAATATTTTTAGCACGTTCAAAGATGGAGGGTTGAATGCTCTGTCATATTTTTACCAATCCCAACCCTGTGTTTTCTCTATTTTTTGTGTTTTTGATCTAGGGACTAGTTGTTGGCCTCTTGCCAAATTTTGAAATTTTGAAAGCTTGAAGATCTTGGCCTAATCTTGATCAAGGATTGTTCTAAGCCTATTTAGAAGGTGATTTTCAATAAAAGATGAAGATTTGATAGGTTGTGATATAATTTACTGAAGTTAATGCAAATATTTTGAGAAGACCACTGCCAACTGCTTGTTGTGATGAAGATCAAGGATCCATGGACACCTCATCTATCATTTTGACAGTCTAATCTGAGCTCATGGGAGAATGTTGTTGAACAAATCTGCACAACTACTTCTCTGTAGAGGAATGAAGGAATATCTAAAAGTTATTAGTGGGTCACTAAATATTTTGTCTTTTAGGTTGATGGTGGTTAATTACTACCAGGTAGATCTTTTTGTAAATGCCTAAAGCTTGTTTGCTCCCTTGAATTATAAAGGGAATTCAAGGCCTCCTTTTTGAGGAGATTTGGAGAAACATTTGGGAAAAAGGGGTTCCAATTGTTTGATTCCTGCAAGTGTAGGCAAAACATTTGTAAATATTGTGAAGTGTTTGAGTTAGGATGTAGGCATATAGTCGATTGTTTTCATTTTGTAATTTATTTTGTGTCTTAAATTGAGCTCCATGATTGTGTCTTATCATACAGCTATCTCGAGTTTGAAAATGTATATTTCTTTAAGTTGAAATAATCAAGAATTGTTCGGCTTTGCAGACACACTCGATGTCTTGGATTTCATTTTTTATTGCCTTCTACTCTAGGAGCAATGTAATTGCTTTGATAAATGGAATGAAGAATTTATGTTTCCAGATGGATTGTAAAAAATGGTTGTATGATATGTATTAGTGATCTTGTTATTGCTAGGTTATAATGTTTTGAATATCTTTAAGGCATTGAGGTGTTGCAATGTGAGATTACTTCTATTTGACTTTGTTTCCCTTATCTAGGCACTGGTCAAATCTTTTACAAGTTCTATTTCAGTTTGGCCTCATCATTCAAAATCAAAATCATTTTAATTCCATATTGTGAGTATAGGTATAAGTTGATGTTGTTCTTAGCAAGTGCTTAATGCAAGTGGGATTGTGCATAAAGTTGGTAAAGTTTAAACACTCACTACCTGTTAACCTGAGAACCATCCACTTTAAAAGGTCTTAATTCATTTTTGAAGATGATTTTTTAATATTTTTCAGGCTTGCAAGTAGGAACGCCCTAAGTCTAGTGGATCTCGAAGTGAAGAAGGTTGTTATGCCTTGTTATGTTACGTTTTCTTGTCTTCGATTTGTGGATAGAGTTGGATATATTGTCTAGATTTTTAATCCTATGATCTAGGTCCTATGTTTTCTCTTAGGATTGAAGGTAGCAATAAAAATTGCTAACACACCCAAGATCCATGATGGTGAGGGGAGAGGATACTTGTGTTCTACCTTGGGATCTAAACACAAAAAATAAAAAGTGGGCAAGTACACCAAACACATCAAACACTTGTTCTTTTTAAGCAACAAAAGGAAATGTGATGTAATCTAGAGTAGGCAAGGTTCATTAACCATTTAGAAATCTAAATCTAAAACCAAGCAAAATATGCATCCCCAAATCATTAGTAATTTTATTTCAAGTCTTTGACGCACGAGATAAACCTGCACAACTTTGTCAGTAGTTTTGTTTTCAAATCTTTGACGCACAAAATAAACCTACACCACTCGTTAGTAGTTTCATTTTCAAATCTTCAACACACTAGGGTAACCTACAAAACTTGTTAGTTCGTCAAAAGAGAATTAGTCCCAAAATCAAAGCAAATTAGAAATACTACCCACACTAAATACACTTCCACACCAACCAAAAAATACATCTCACCCTTAAAACACACTAACAAACAAAAGCATAAAACAAACACAAAGACAAAGACAAAGAAAACTAAACTAAACTAAACTGAACTAACAAGACTAAACTAACTAACTAACTAACTAACTGAGACAGTTAAACAAAACTAATCACAAAATAACAATAACAAACTAATTAAAACACTAACAAAAAAAAACTAACAAAGACCCTAAACAAACATTAAAAAAATAAAAACAATAACAATAACAAAAATAGTGATTAACAAAACTAACAACAAAAACTAAACTAACAAACACTTAAATTAAAATCCACTACCAAAGATTAAATTAAAACACTAACAAAATATTAACAAAGTTAAACAAACATTAAAAAAAACTAAGAAATAAACTTATGAAACAATATATGAAATATTAAATAAATCGATTTGAAAAATGGGCTAACTCCAAACACAAATATGAAGCATCTTACTCAGCTTCCACACATAAGAATACTATCAAAATCTATCCATTACAATCTCCAATAATGCACCAAGCAAGGTGTCCAACAAAAATTTGCAATAAAATCAGATCCTTATTTATTTTGCAATAAAGTATAAACCAAATGTAGAATCATAAACAGTGTGCCTGAATTGTTTGATAAAATGCCTCAAAGAGAGATCATCTCATGGTCTACAATGGTACGACTAAATATTGTCACAATAGACATACATGATAAATGTGGAATCATCAACAAGACAGGAAAATTGTTCAATAAAATGCAATGAATACAAACATATGCCAATAACACAGACAGGATGAAATAACACTTCAGGCTAATAATCATGTAACATAGAAGAATTCATGTCAAGAGATTCAGATTTTAACACATCCAATGCAAACTATAACCTGCAAAATGTGGAAGCACAAAATAGAATATATGAGCCGATTTACAAAATGTATCAAATAAATGTTGTTTCATGAAATGCAATGGATCTATACAGATTGTAATTGTGGAGAATGATTTAAAAAATTTCAAACAAATGCAAGTAGCAGGTTTACAATCAAAAACCAAAAACTTTGCCAGTAATTCCCCAACTTATGGCAGAATAAAGACTATGGGATTTATAGATAGTGTGCACGTGAAGTGTTTGACACAATGTAAAATATATCAAGGCATATTAGTTGTTTGACAAAATCACAAGGCACGTAATATTGCAAAAATAGAAGGATTGTAAACGTAATGAATGAGTCCAAGCTCCAAACACACACGTATTTGTATGCATTGAGTTCATTATAACAAGCTTTTTCTCTTGTGCCATTATAGATGATTTCTATGACAGACGTATATTTTGAAATTAAAAATAACACACATAAACTATCTAACAAAATATTTCTATACAATACAAAAGGAGAGCAAGGTATAGAAGGGATTTGTCCACCCTTTCCTAATGTACAATTAGAAGGAAGATGACTCAATAGGTTCAAGTAGGACTTAAGTGCTAAGTGAGTGCAATAATCCTTCCTGATAATGATTAGGATGAGATGAATTGAGGGAAAAGAATCTAATGATGCAAGATAAAAGAGTAAAATAGGTGAAATTAAGTAGTTTTTGAAAAGACTGACAAACGAAAAATAAATAGGAAGCTATAGTGACCTGAAACAAAAACATGGAAGCAGAACTGACTTGTAATCTGAATATGAGATGAATTTTTAGGTACAAAATGCTTTGGGCATTTTGTTCCTGAGAACAAGTTTTTCCCAATATTTCTACCCAAAACTTTGACAGACAATCCTGCAGATTTTGATCTTTTCAAAATAGTTCTGACAGCTTCACCACCTGTACCTACACATAGAAATATGGGGAAAAGGTTTTGGAAAGGGGTTTGTCTTAGTCAAACCCCTCTTTACGAATCAAACTTGAAAATGAAATGAAATAGCATAAAGGAAAGTAAATATGAAGGTAAATATTAGATCTACCTTGCTAATACCTTCATGAATGGATATTGGGATAGCACATATTCATTAAGATGCTCGAATTGTAGTTGTTGGCGTTACAATTTAGAAAGGAATGAAAGATGCCTTCATAAATTCCCGGATCTATGAATGTCACTCCTATATCTTCAATGTTGTTATGCTTGATTGAACAATTGCTATGGAAGAATGAATGAAAATGGACAAAGAATCTTCTTGCTTGGTTGAGAACTCCTCTACTTGGCCATCATAGGAGAGAAGCTTTCTACAATGGAGAAGATTTCCTTCAAAATGCTTTGGATTCTTTGAGAGATGTTAGATCTTGTATGCTTACCTTCAAATCTTGAATTCACTTGATTTCCAAATTATTGAGTGTAGATGTCATATGCAAAATGAGGAGACATAGGGTGTTTATATACCTCATCACACATTCCAGGATTCAAAATTAAGCCAAGCTAACCACATAATCTACTTTCCCACCGAAATACTACAATGAGGCTCTATTTAAAATTTGGGCCTAATCCTTGGGGAAAAATAAAGCCCCAGGCGTTATGTACCTAGGAAAAAACACCAAAATTTAAATGGGAAGCCAGGAAGATAGGGTAGATGTCAAATCAGTGGGAGATAGGTAGTTGGATCAAGCATAATGGACATGAAATATCAAATTGCCAAAATGGGGCCTAACTAAGCATCCAATTATGGGTGCTAACTTTTTAGGATGGTACATTTATATCTCACTTTAACGGGAGTATGAGACAACCTCATGCTCATCGTAGAGTAGATTAATGCATTAGAATAAAATTATCAAGGTAGAGGAGACAAGCAAACACCAAGATCCAAAGTGACTTAGGTCCTCATCAAATCCAATACTAAGATGTGTGTGTGTGTGTGAGAGAGAGAGAGAGAGATGACCAACTAGCGTAGTAAGGTATTGCCTTATTATGGATCATGCAAAGGAAAAATGTTGCACAAGATAGAATTGATAGTCTAGCAAGCTATGAGATGTTAGTCAACACAACAAAACAAAGGGGATTAGTCCTGAAGGAAAGCTTGTCTCCATTAAGGGATCCAAAAAAATGGTTAATCAAGGACAAAGTAAAAATGGTCAGTCAAAGGACCAAATGAAAGAGGGATCAGTCTTAGGATCCACTGAATAATACACATGGCATGATAATGTAAAGATGAACGTAAAGAAAGAATGGTTTCCTTAGCTATCTACATAAGAGATTGCATTGAATCATTGTGTGTGTATGCGCGCGCGCGTATGTGCAAAATGTGAAACAAGGAGTAGAGTGTATGCCCCCACATAAAGTGATTGCAAACGCCTGAAAGGGAGAAATGGCTTTAACAAAACATACATGCACCCACAAGAAACATTTCCACTATGAGATGCCCCCAAGAAAGGAAAAACAAAGAGAAATGAACACATGTCAAAAGAGAGCACGAAAGGGATCTGCTAACTATGGGGTCAGTATGATCATATGATAACTCATGTATATTAGAGTTATATCAAAATGAACTGTCATTATTCCCCAAAGGTAGTAGAACTACAAGCACAATGGAAGATCACATAAGAGGTACAAAGAAGAGTCTTTTGGGTCAGCATTATAGAGACCAAAAAGAATGGTAGCTACCATTTTGTATCATCCCCAATCAAACAACACAAAGGCACATTTACAAACAATGACACATGCATGACATAACATGTATATAACATATAGAAGAAATGAGGTACAAATAGAGGAATGTCACAACAGATTGATTCCTTTATCACCTTGTGCCAACAGAGTAAAAATGGTCATTTAAAGAAATCTTAAAAAATATTTAACAAGTAGCACATTACAGGGGAAGCACATTACAACAAGAGAACACAAAGAATCCATCGTACAAGAGGAGCTAATCAAGCATATCGCCTGCCCCCCATTTTAGTTTGTATGGTTTAGGGAAGGTGGACAATAAACAAGAGGGGATGAACCAGGCATGGAAGATGGTATAATAGCTAATTCCAAACAAGGACAATGCTCTAAGGATGATTCACTTTATTTGTCACTAGGATCAAAAGATAATTGTTTTGTAAATCTAGTTGGTAAATCATGATTAATATCAATAATCTCATACATATCATTATAATCACTAAAATACACATCATTGCCATTAAAAACATTGAAATCGTCATCAAGAGTATCTTCTTCGTCCAAATTAATCAAGATAGGATCTCTAATCCGAATAGAATCATCATGTTTGTTCAATTTCATTTTCTTAAGCTTAACTTCTCGCCTTGGGTTATGCATAGGTTGATTAAACAAAATCAAATCATTAGTAGGTGTCTTAGGGGAGGAAAGGTTTAGGAAAGCACACTCATGGTCTCTAGCATGAAGTTTACAGTGACAGTCACAAGCACAATGATTATGTTTGGTTTTGTTTGAGATTTGAGATGGTTTAGGATCAATAAACATCAAGACTTTTTCTTCTTTAGAAGGAAGAACGAAATGCACCACACTAGGTTGAGAGATAGAAACTATAGAACATTTATAGGATATAGGAGGTGGAACTGAAGCATAAATGGGAGGTGTGAAAGGTGTAGGGATAAGTCCAGGTCCAGGTTAAGGAGATGGAACTATAGGAGAAGAATTGCTAAGTTCATCTTCTTAATTTTAAATTTTTGATAGGACAGGAAATAGTTATCTTTTTGAGGTTGTACTGGTTGAGGCATGGAAGGCCAAAAGAAGTCAAGGTCAAAGTTCCCTCAAGTAGGTAAAGGCTAATAGATAGTATGGTTAAATCGTGATGATTTCTCCATCATGGGAAAATTTCAACCACTTATGAATAGGAGAGACTATGGCTTTCATGGAGGTGAGCCAAGGAAGACTAAGTCTAACTTGAAACTAATCAGAATTTGGGATGACAACTAATGAATCCCCAAAATGCATACCATTTTTATAGCTATCTCACCTTGTAATTATGTTCTGATCCTAGATCTTCCAAATATTGTATTCAAAGGAGAGCATAATAGAAGTAGTGTTTTGAGACTTAGGGTTGTATAGATTGGTATTGTGGGATGTATTAGATAATATGATACAATGTTACATAGGTTGATATGATTTGTATTTTTGTCTTTTCTCTGTATTGAAACTTTCATATGAACAAAAATATAAAGTATGTCTCGTGTTCATCTCTTTGTCATTCAGATGTGTATTTATCATTTTAAAGCTTTCCTTCAAAGAAATAATTAAATGTGCTTGAAATGATGACTGTGAAATGTGGATATATGGTGTGAATCTAATGAGAATATAATTTGTGTGGGTTAATATATATGTTAGGCATTATTACTAGTTTTGATCTTGTGTTGTTGTTAGAAATTGATCATAAAGTCGAATGTGTTCATAGTTTTTGACTTTGTTTCCCTATAGCTTAGGCACTGGTCTAGATCAAGTCAGAATACTACTTGGAGAGAAAAATAATCTCAAATATTAAATAATTTTACATTTCTGTTGTTAGTATAGCTGTAAATTATTACCATTCTCAGAGAAGGTTAGAAGCTATGATGAGACTATATGGCATTGTGGTATTTATCCATTCTCACTATATTGATCTGAGAATTCTCCAATGGTATAATTTTGTATGGTGTTTTGTGTCAAAAGCTTATTAATTATGCAGATTTATGTCATAGAAATACCCTCTTGAGTCTAGTGGAGCTTAAAGTGAAGAAGGTTTGATTAACCTTTTTGTTGTTACATTTTCTTGTCTTCAGTCGGTGAATAGAGTTGGTCTATATTGTCATAGCTTCCAATTGTTCATTCCAAGTCTTGTTAATTTCACCTATGACTGGAGGTAGCAATAAAAATATCTAACAAACTGGCGACTCCACTGGGGAAAAGGTATGAAATTGCCTTTCTTGCAAAATGGTACTCAGTAGCTGACAAGCACCAGTTGAACAACCTTTTCAAGATTTGAGACAAGTAAAACTCACTGATTTAATATCTCATATGAGTAGTGAATATTGGGATAATAAGCGAAGCATTGGACAATTTCTTGAAGTTAATATAGTCTTGGGGGAGGAAGAAGAAAATGCTTTTGCTATTGATAATTACATTCAAAGGATGTTGAATTCTCAAAGGAATCCAAATCAACAATAGATACTTCTCGGTTGTTCCTTATATATCAACTGAAATAATTTTATAATACCTTGGAAAGGGTGGTGACAAGTGATGGTTGATTAGGAATATGTTTTGAACACACATGCCAAAAAAAGTGGTCATTTAGAAAATGAAGACAAGCACAACCTATGGTTAGGAAAGGACAGTACTTGTTGGATTCCTACTACGAATAAATTTGAGCTGCACTTATTTAGAGCAGATAGCTTAGAAATTTGGTGGCACTGGCTCCCCCTTACATGACACACACTTCTCAGGCACGCCAATTTTTGAATTCTAGAATGAATTTTCAATCTCAACTTTGAACTATGAGAATGTGGGGCAACTTCAGAGGTCTAACCTCCTGAGCCAACAAATAGAAGGATTTTAGCCACTAACACAATAGGTTTCTAGTAAGGGTGTCAATCCAGGTGGCTATACTTGTGGCTCAACCCTGTTATGGAGGCCTCCTAGCCTACATAAGTTACGTTCTACAGGTGTTTACACACCACACGAGTACTGAGGGAGATCTTCTTCCCAATATAGCGCAATCAACACCTATTGGTAGTGACACTAATCACAACTACATTTCTTATATTGCAGTTTGGAAGGGCTTGGCTTTAGCTTGTTACCACTTGGGTCATCCCTTGGGGTGAGTACCTCTTTTCCCACCAAAGGTCACCCTCTATATAAGATAAAAAAAAATTCTCTAGCACCCAAGATTCACAAAGGCGAGGGGAGAGGATATATTTGTTTTATCTTGGGTTTTGTCTTAAATAAAAACATTCTGAAGCACCAAACACATCAAACACTTGGTAAATTTTAAGCTTCAAAAAGAAGTGTTTGCTAAACTAAACAAATAATTGGTTTCAAAATAAAGTCTTTGACAAACATCCTACACCAAATATCCTTAGTAGTTTCAAAATAATGTCTTTGTCAATTGATCACCTGCAAAAGCCCACAAAAAGAAAAAATAAATAGCTCCCCCTAGAAGAAAATCAAAACACAAATCTAACAAAATAAAAAACTAATCTAATCTAATTCTAATTAAAAAAGTAATGCTAATGTAATTGAACAAAAATTAATCTAATCTATTTTAACAAAATTAAGAAATACTAGCTAACAAAAAGAAACCTAATCTAACTAACAATCTAGTTAACAAAAATTTAAACCTAATTAATATACAAACTCTAATCTAATTAACAAAAATTAAAACTAATCTAAGTTAGGAAAACCATAAAAAAACTAATCTAATTTTTTTAAAAACCTAATTCTAAGTTTAAAAAAATTCTAAAACAAAACAAATTCTAAACTAATATTGAGTTAAAAACTAATTGTAAAACGAAACTAATCAAAATTAATAACAAAAACTATAAAGACTAATCTAAATAAAAAACAAAAGGTAATCTCCTTATGATATTTGAAGAGAATTGGAGAATGTTGTCAACTCCTTCCTGTCACAAAATAGACAAGTGTGATTGTCGTGTGATACATATTTCTCATAAAGCTTGCAAAAAAAAGAATGTATATATTTCAGAATGCACGAAAATTGTAAAAAATAAAAGTTGGCTTCAAAGAAATTACAAACCTCTGGACAGAAAATAGTTAGCAATCAACTTTCAAAATGAAATAGATTCAATTATGAGTAACAATCTCAACCTACATGTAAAATATATAATACAATAAAAAGTATGGTATTGAATGCCCGCGCACTTGTTGCATATGATAAGAAACCATAATATTTACATCACATGAAACAAACATATTTATTCAATAAAACAAATTTTCAAGCATTTCAAATTCAGAATAATAGATTTATAATTCTAAGAAATTTTTTTATTCTGAAAGTTTATTTCAAATTAGTTCTCACATAAAACTTCATTAATTTTGGAACCAATCAAATAGTTAGTGTGGCAATACTAAAAGCTCAATCACAAAAAAGAATTAAACCGTATTTAAATTATTCCTAATCCTCAATGAAGCATTTAAAATCAGATTTGCATAAAATGACGAAATAACAAGAAAACATAGTAGTGCTTCATTGTGTTTCTTTCTCCTCCAATTTTGATGTTGCTCTTTATGACAAGTGTACTCATCCTAACCCTCAATGAACATTTAAAAACAGATTTGCATAAAATGATGAAGTAACATGAAAATATAGTAGTGTTTCATTGTGTTTCTTTCTCCTCCAATTTTGATGTTGCTCTTTATGACAAGTGCACTAATACATATTCAAAAAGGCAAGTATAAAAACAATGATGCAATGAGTATACTGGAATCGTGGTTAGCCACAAAATAAAGAAGAAGACTCATTAAATAGAAAAATGACTGGAAAATGAACAGACACAAAACGAATAGGAAGAGGGAAAGGAAGAGTCACGAGGCCATAATAAAAACCACGTAATAAATCAAATTATTGATTTCCCTCCAAAAACTCAAAAAACACTTAAATAAAATCACCTTTAAAGGTAGGTGTGTCGCTCTAGGTGTGTAATCCCCTTCAGATTCTTGCACTATGTATGGAGGATCAACTATTTACGTTTGGTAGGTGGATGAGAGTCAACTTTCTTCAGCAGCGACATCTGCATCCCTTGGGTCCCTTTCTTTGTCTCCCCCCTTTCTCTCCGATGGGTATTTCTTGGATGTAATGGGCTAAAAGGGATTGCATGAATTCTTTGGCATTATTTCAAAGTTCTCATGTGAGGTTTTTTGTTAGGTTTGGGTACATTTTTCAGGTGGGGATCTCTTTTTCGCTCGATTTGGGTAGACTAGGATGTTACTATATCAATTTATTTGTATCGGCTACAACCAGAGGTTTTCTTCTTGGTTCTTTCCTACCGGTATGCCCACCTTAACCAGGTTTGTAAACTTTTTACTATTATTAATAAAATATTTCGTGGCCTAGCCACTTTTACCAAAAAAAATGAAGAAATAAAAAGTCAATTTGAATATTGAAATATTCAAATGCAAAATAAAAGACAGAAAAACATGTCTAAGGGGACATTAGGATACGCAGGGAAATTAATTAACTGATTAATTTCCTAAGAACAACATTAGGAGATAATTAAACAATCGTTAAAATTATTTATTAAACACACTAAAATGACACAAAATAAATGACATTGCAAATCATAAATCAAAATAATTAAAAATCACTTAAAATGATAAAAAATGATTAAAAATAGATTAAAATGGATAAAATTGAGCAAAATTGATCAAGGACATAAAAGACAACGAAAAAGAGGAGGGAGGGGCGATGACCATTTTTAGGTGTCTATAGGTTCTATAACTAGATGTTTATAGGAAGATGCTCGTGTCTAATGTCTATAATAAACATAGATAAATATGCTCTAGTGCCTAGAAAGGTTTCCTCATTTTTGTAATTCACTAAGAATTAAACCCAACCATACAAAGTATATATTAAAATTCTCATAGGTTATCTATGTTGAGTCTCCACTATTGAATAGAAAAAGTAGTATTTGTGTTAGATATTTAGGGATTTGTAGTTGATGTGACTTTTCCTTATGATTATTGATGGTAAATTGGTGGGCTTGATTAGAGAAATATGGTTTCCTTAGCCCTAAGTTACATGGGTTTATTAATGACCATTATGTTGTTATGAGTAATATTAGCAACTAATGGGTTACTTGGCTTGCACATTTACCTATGGATTTTTCATAATTTAATAGTGATGAATCCTTTAAATATAGAACTAGTTGTGAGCATGGCTATTTTCATTATATCTATAAATCGAACATAAATAAATATAAGTATAAATGAATGGTTAAATTTTTATTAAATAAGTTTGATGTGAATCTGATTGCTTTTCTCGAGGCCTCTTTACTTGAGTTATTAACATATTCAACCATGATAGTACCAAATACTCAATAACCAACGATTTGGGCCATAGATAAATGTTTCACTTTTCACATTGCTTTCTACGGTTCAACTTTGGTTAGACACAACTGTTGGACTTAATGGGAAGTAGTACTAAGAGGGGAGGGGTGAATCAGTACCTCTACAACTTTTAACACTTTACTCAATTCATCATTAATGATCATTCAATTTTTTTTGATGAATAGTTCCTTTCCATTAAAAAATTTCAAAGTTACATATTCACAAAAAAGGGGCCGGGGGATAAATAAAATCACCCCGCAGAGTCACTTGGCCAAAGCCGGATACAAAAAACTATTCATAAAAAAAAACTATAATGCCATTAGGCAGCAAGAGCAGTAGCAGCAGAAGGTGGAGGATCTTTATCATCCGATCCCCACTTCGGAGTGGGATTGACAG
>MU228382.1:808674-827021 GCA_018584345.1 Thuja plicata | reverse complement strand
TTTTATACTAACTGAAGTCAATTTCTATCATGAAAGTAATTTTCTTAAATGGTTTTGATATCAATATAACAATTGGAACCTCGTGTTGCCCTTATGGATAGGAAAAAAATCCTTGAATGGTAAAACTAATTTACCCCACAAAAGGGAGTGTTTATAAAGAGTTGCTTGCTTGCCCTGGAATGCAATTCATTTGCAGCATAGTATTGACAAAAAGTTACAAGGTGAGAAAAGATTGGCAGAAAGACAAATGTATGCTNTGCGATGCAATGTAATCAGCAATATGAAGTATCCTGTGCGATGCAATGTCAACATACAAACCTGGGTATTGTCGCATTCCAGAGCTTGGACTCACTACATGGAAAACCCCTTTCGCCGCAGAGATGCCTGGCCACAGAGATCTCCTCGTGCAAAAATCCCTCTCAGTGAACATAGAAATGAAAATGTTTTCTCTTTTTTTTTCCCTTATATCCCGTTAATGTCGCAATTGCGACGTTGTCGGGTTATAATTGAAAAAAAAAAGCCAAAAACACATAACATCTGCCCCTCGTCGCAAATTGTTGTCGTAATTTCACCCTAAATGTATTAGTGTGTAGCATCTTATACCAAAGGATACTATATAAAATTGATAGATCAAATTATTGTGTGGCATGGTATTGAAACCAACAAGGATATTCATTGATAAGTAGGAGATGTTTTCCACAACAAGTCAAATTGCGATATTTCTATTTGGATTCAACTGTGTAGTTTTAAAGTCAAATTCATTGACCCATGTTCCGTGAGTAGTGGTTCACAAGAACCCATCTCTCATGAGAATTAATGGAGCACTTAGCACTAATTGCACCTAAGTGATGCTTGCATATGTGAAGCATCAAGACTTCCTGGGAGGTCACCCATCCCAGTACTAATCTAGATCAAGCACACTTAACCATGAAGTTTCCTCCAAGGTTAAGCCCACTTTGCTTGTAACCCAAAGCTCAAGTGAAATTAACCATGAACTTTCCTCCAAGGTTAAGCACACTTTTCTTCCAACCTAAAGGTTGCAAGAAAAGTGTGCTTAACCTTGGAGGAAACTTTGTGGTTAAGTGCACTTGAGCTAGAGTAGTACTGGGATGGGTGACCTCTGAGTAGTCCCAGTGCTTCACCTCAGTGAGAATCACCTAGATGTAATGAGTGCTAAGTGTTCCAGTAATTCTCATGAGAAATGAGTTCTTGTGAACCAGTACTCACGAAACATGGGTCAATGAGTTTGAATAAAAAACTACATATTTGAATCCTGATAGCAATATCACGAGGATATCCATTCAATTATTTTACATATTCAACCCAATTCCCAATCCAAACCACATCTTCCCCTAAAAAATTAACCAAATATAATTTCATTCACCTTCCTTCCCTTTGCAACTTGTTTTTCTAGCTGTGTATATGCATTGACATGAGACAAGTTTAATCTAAAATCTCTACAACTCTTATAAATGATGCATGATACTTTTAGGATTTTTGTAAGAGTCAATGTACTCACCAATATATAAAAAATGAAGTTTGAAAAGAGTTAGGTCTTTTACCTATATAATGGTGATATACACATCATAGTAATGCATAACAATATGCCCATACTTAACCTCATTTTGAGATCTGTCGCTAACAACTCTATGGAATTATCTATAGAAGTAGTAACATAGAAGAAGAGTGGGAAATAACACCATGTAATAGTAACATATCCTCCATAATTCTTTAAAAAATGAATAGAACTTTCATATCAAACTATACTATCAACATTGTCTTACTTCAAAATGAAATAATAGAATCACAACTTTTTAATTTGATATAAATGGAGTAATGAACAATATGAAATGGCCTTCATTAGAAAGTTACATCCACATATCTTCACATAATTTCAATCAAAACTTGTAGACAACAAATACATACGTCATAACCTCCTGAATCTCCTCCAACTTAGTGTTATCATAGCTAAAATAATTATTACTAGAGAAGAACTTCTGCTAACATCACCAAGGAAGGAAATTTCCTCCAAATACACAAAACTGTAATTATGCATTTTATCAAAATCAACAACATATTAATGACGCAATCACTACATAAGTAAGAAACATGTGGAAGATTCATTCTTATAATCAAAGTAACATTAGTGGGTTCAACTATATGATGATTGAAAACTCTCTATTAGTAGTTACGAGATGGAAACTAGTCTTTCCCTTATTGAAATGTCCACTATACCATGGTTTGAAATACTTATGAATGTGTATAAATAGACTTTTATACAAGTGCACAAACTTGTAATCAATCATTCAAAATCATGAAATTCCAAAACCAATAATACCAAATATGCATAGCTATATAAAACCAGCATTGATATCAATGGTGTACCTATAAATAACCATACAATGATATGGAATTCATCCACAAATATTTGTACTCTTCTATTATATTTTAATTTTTTGGTATTGCCTCTTCCTATATGCCTTGAGTATTGGTTACTTTGACCAAGTATGTAGCATCATTTTACCATATAGATTTCTAATACTAATTAATTTTCAACTCTATGACATGTTGGAATCCTTTACCACACCTTGAAATGTTATAAATGTTCTCTAATACTAGGCAACTTGTTGCCCCAACAACTTGTCCCATGTAATAATACCTCTTATCCTGACCTTGTGTAGCATCAATCACAATGGAGTGACTATCCCTATTTAGTAATTCTCCATGATCTTGTCTCCAAGTTTGAGGTTTAGCTCCATATATTGATCTATGAGTTGTAAATATTGATCCTCTGCAACATGGTTAGAATGCATGACAACCCATATAAATTTTGTTTCAATATAGATGAGAAGAATGGATAACTTAATAGTAAAATTAAAACCTCCATTCATTTTGAGTCTCATAACATTAGTAGGATACCATTTTCAAGGATAGTCTTGAATTTGAACTAGATAACCCATATTCCCTATATTACCAATAGTATTCCTTAATCTATCATGTGTTTTAGCATGCTTTCACTAATGTTAAGAAGCCTCCAATGACATACTAGGAAATAACCAAACTAAAAATGTGACCATATTTTCCACACCTTAGGATACCAACAAGGAATTCATCCTCCTTTAAAAAACTAAAAGATGGGGAGACACCACAATGCTTTCATGGTGCTACTCCAGGAATACAATCAACATGCTTATCCACCTTTTCCATAAAAGACCTCATCTACTTACAAGTCAATACATCTCCTTTAGTATATCTTCATTCACCGTGTCATTTTGAAAATCAATTACCAAATCTACCTTTACCTTTGAATGTATTGTGTAATTTTATATATTTTCAACATCTACATGTTGGTTTTATCTATAGTGCCTAGATCTCACCCCATTTTGCATGAGGAAATCTGAAATTAAGAGAAAGTAACCCCTTTCCATTTGGTACCCTTCATATTTTCGTCATTGTTAAAAGACTTCTCATTACAATAAAGACATTGTAATGAATCATATCAAAATAATGCAATAAATACTTGCTTCTAATACCATCCTTATTTCTTGAGCTCTAACCATAGAATTAATAAAAAATGTTTACCTCCATGGATTTTGGAATTGTAGCCTCATTTATATAATATTCAAAGCTATTATGCAAATCAAACAATGGCTCACCATTTACGATTTTGGAAGATATTAGTGTATGTTTCTTTGACTTGTATTATTCACAAGTAACAATTTATGTCTTTTCCTCTTTGAATTGATTAATATTTCCTTGGGACATGCAATCATTGGGAGTCAATAAAACATTTTCAATTAACAAAGAATTATTAACTTCATCATGTTTTTCAAGTTCCTCTTGCTTAGTGGGTTGTTTTGATTTATTTATTTGACTTGTGTTCTTTACAACCAATAAGTGATGTCTTTTCCTATTTGAATTCATTAATATTTCCTAGGGACATGCAATCACTAGGAGTCAAAAAACTATTTTCAATTACCGAAGAATTTTTACCTTCGTCATGTTTTTCAAGTTCCTAATGTGTAGTGGCTTGTTTTGGCGAGTACTCTTTATGAAAAGATTCAAAATCTATTTTGTATTCTTATTCCATATCTTGAACTTACAAAGATGTGTCCATCACTATGTCTAGTTCTACCATCTCATTTTTTAGCAAAAGGAGAAGCATGTACAAATGAGATGGTAGAACCATAAATAGTGATGGATACATATTTGTAAGTTCAAGACAACGAATAAGAATTAAAATTAGAGCATGAATATTTTCATAGAGAGTACTCACCAAAATAAACCACTAAGCAAGAGGAACTTGAAAAACAAGATGAAAGTAAAAATTCTTTGGTAATTGAAAGTGTTTTTTGAATTCTAATGATAGCACATCCCAAGGAATATTAATGAATTCAAAGAGGAAATTACTTCGCTTGTTAGTTGTGAAGAACAATGGAAGACAAGTCATGACCTCTTTTTAAATTGTAGACCTGATATATTTTATATGTTTCAACCTCCTGGACAACTTGGTTTACTTGTTGGGTTGCATTGTTCTCTCTTTTTCTGACTATTTTGTTTGTATATTTATTCTTATTCCATTGTTAAAATAACATATTTAATGTGAATGTTTAAATGTTTAAGTGGACTTCAAAAATCATTTTTACTATAGACATATGTGTTTCCTTCAGATTAGAAGAAAATCTTGCAACAATTCCAACAAAATGTGCAATATCAGGTCTTTTGTGAACAACATACTGCAATTTACTCATCATGGATCGGTAAAGAGTATTATCCACCTCTTGAGTTTCATACTCTTTAGATAATTTACATCTAGTAACCATCAGTGTTCCAACAGGTTTGGAATCTTCTATACCAAAAGTTTTAAGAATCTCTTTGATATACTTGGCTTGTGGAATATAGATTCCTCCATTAAATTGTTGTATATGTAGACCTAGAAATAAATTAATCTCTCCAATCTTTGACATCTCAAACTCTTTTCTCATCTCATCAGAAAATCCTTTACATAAAGTGTCATTGCCTCCAAATATAATATCATCAACAAAAATTTTAGCAATCAAAACTTTATTATCGCTATCACATTTCAAGTAAACATTACTGTTATCACTTGTTCATTGAAGTCCTATTTTGATTAGGTAACAATGCAGTCTCTCATACCATTCTCGGGGTGCTTATTTCAATCCATATAAATATTTATGTAACTTACATACCTTTTTCTTGTTTGTGTTCTCAATGAATCCCTCAGGTTGCTCAATGTATACTTCCTCCTCAAGTATCCCATTAAGAAATGCAGACTTAACATCCATCTAATAAAATTTGAATCCTTTGTAAGCAACATATGCTATAAGTATTCTAACTCCTTCCAGTCTAGCAACATGTGCAAAATTCTCTCCATAGTCAATTCCTTCTTCTTGTGCATAACCTTTGCAAACCATCTAGCTTTATTTCTGATAACATCTCCATGCTCATTCAGTTTGTTTCTGAAAATCCATTTAGTACCATCACATTTTTGTCTTTAGACCTAGGTACTAGATTACATGTCTTGTTCTTCTCAATTTGATCATATTCTTCTTTCATAGCTTTCATCCAATCCTCATTATCCAGTGCTTCCATCACTTTCTTCGGCTCAAATGAAGATATCAAACATGTATTGTCTTTGGCATTGCTCCTTGTCATCACTCCAACTTCCTTATTTCCAATAATCTTGCTCAGGGAATGATGCCTTCTCACATACTTTGCCAAAATAGGCTTGGTAGGTCTCAGTTCATCAACATCAACATTTGGTTGAGGAACTTCTTGCACATATTCCTCCTTGGTAGGTGCTCCTAGTAAAGTTTCAGGTGCTTCATGTTGTACATAAACAAACTTCTCATAATCATCAAGTTCCTTCTTACTGTCTTCTTCATTCCTTTCTACAAATTCATTAATTCTCACATTTTCACTTTCCACCATTTTGTTAGTAACCTTGTTCAAACATTTGTAAGCTTTACTCTTTGTAGAATATCCTAAGAATATCCCTTCATCTCCTTTTGAATCAAACTTGCCTTCTCTAGAATCTTTTAGAATATAACATTTTCCTCCAAAGATTTTGAAGTAACTAACGTTAGTTTTGTGATCATACCAGATTTCATAAGGTCTCTTGTTGGTACCTTTCTTCATTTGTACTCGGTTCAATGTTTAAACAACAGTACTCACAGCTTCCCTCTAGAAGTTTTGTGAAACTCCTTTTTCAATCTTTAGTGTCCTAGCACAATCAATAATGGATCTATTTTTTCTCTCAGCAATTCCATGTTGCTATGGTGTCCTCAGGACTGACAACTATCTCTTTATACCTTTCTTATTACAAAATAATTTAAACTCATCAGAAGTAAACTCACCTCCCCTGTCGGATCTCAAATATTTCAACTGTCTTCTAGCTTCTTTTTCAACTCGGGCCTTATACCACTTAAACATTTGAAATGCATCAGATTTTTCTTTTAAGAACATTACAGAAATCATTCTTGAATAATCATCCATAAATAAAATAAAATATATTTCTCCATGATAACTTTGTGTTCTCATCAGTCCACATAAATCAATATGAACTAAATCCAAAATACCTTGTGTAACATAAGTCTTTCTTTAAAAACTAGATTTAGTCATCTTACCCATCTGACATTCTCTACACATAGTTTTCTCTCATTTTTCAAGTCTCAAAATTCCTCTTACTATATTCTTCTTACTCACTTCAATTAAGTTGTCAAAATTAACATGACAAAGCCTTTTGTGTCATAACCAAACATCTTCAACTTTAGCAAATAGGCAACTCTTCATAGAAGTATCAAGATAAAATAGATTACCTTTAGATTGTTCTCCAGTAACAATTATATTTCTCTTCTCATCAAATGCTTTCACTCTCCCATATTGAAATTCCAGTCGGTGACCTGTATTGTTAAGCTGTGCAACACTCAATAAATTATACTTTGATCCTTTAACCCAATAGACATCATCACATCTTGTGTTATTCAAAAGAATTATAGATCCTTTTCCTTTCACAGGGTATGGAGCATCATTACCAAATCTAACATAACCTCCATCATGTTTTTCTAAGGAAATAAACTTAAGTGTGTCACCAGTCATGTGATGTGAACAAACACTATCTATAATCCATGTTTGATTCTTACTTGTGATATTAGGGCTCTAGGTGTTTCTTCATCAAAATCATATTTTATATCAACATAAACAAATTCTTTTTCCTCATTTATCTCATTAGAATCATCATCACTTTGTCATTCATTAGCAAGATAACAAGATTTCTTACCTTTGTTCTTGTAGTCTATGTATATCCTGACTCTGTTTTCTCCCTTGTCCTTATATTTTTTCCTCATCATTCTCTGGACATTTAGATGCAAAGTGACCAATCTTATCACAATTAAAACATTTCAAGGGTAACTTACCTTGGTATTTTCCTTTGCCTCTTTGTAGCCTTCTAGCCAACAAAGCTTCAAAATCTCTTTCATTCTCCTCACATTCACTAAATATCTCATCAAGTCCTTCAGTGCAACTATAGAATTTCTCACTAGCACTATTCAAATAACCATCTCTAGCAACAACTTCTCTAGCCTTTCCAATATTTAAAGTAGACTTAAATGAAGATTCAACCTTAGAAATAGCAGACACACTATTGCCAAAATCATTAAGTTTAAATGCAATTAACTTACCAATAGTGGCATCCAGTGAAACATTCATCTGGGGTATAGATCTTAACTCTTGTATAGAAAATACACGAATAGCATAACTCGACAGTAGGGTTATCAACATTTTTCTTGTCACATCATCCTCTGTTATGTTACCACCAGCTCCTCTGATAGAATTAACAGTCTCCTTAAGTCTTGTGCTATATTGTAATATGTTCTCTCCTTCATTCATCCTCATAGAGTCAAATTTCCCTCATAAACTTTATGCTTTAGCCTTCTAAACATGTTGATCTCCACCATAGGTCAAAAAAATATTATCCCACATCTATTTTGTAGTAGTACAACCATCAAGTTCATCATATTCTTGGTTAGTAAGTGTATATGCAATCTCAATCATGACTTGTGTATGTTTAGCTTTCTGTCTTTGCTCACTGATAGTCAAAGGTGCAGTAGTTGGTGCTATATATTCATTCTCAAGATAGTAAAGTGCATATTCTCCTATTCCAGACACATGCGACCTCATTCTACTTTTTCCATGTAGTGAAATGATCCCTATACAAATTTGGTGTTTCCCTCTTATACATATTTAGATCTTACTCAAGTCCTTTAAAATTATCACTTCAGAGTAACAAAGATATGATACCAATTATTGGTCCCAATGAGAGGGGGGGGTGAATAAGGGAAATCAAAACTTAAACTCTTAAAATTGAACTCACTGATTCACTCGGTAAGTACTAAATACAGTAAATAACCAATTCACCAAATAATATAAGTAACAGTCAATCATTCAAACTTAGCAACATCATATTAACTCATTCACACATGATATAACTCATAAACATAGGATTTAACAAGGAATCCCAATTTGGGAAAAACCTCTGTGGAAATTGTAATCCACAATAAAATTGTACCCTTCTGAAGTACGCTTGGTTAAGAACTTATCTTGTTAAAGATTACAAACACATTTACTAAATGTGACCCTTTTAGGGGATTTACCTTAGATATGTTAATATCTTCACCCTGTTAGGGGTGATCTTGTTAGAGGTCTTCAAACACTCTTTTGGAATGTCACCTAAGTCTAGGTTTTACATATAGGACGGTTAAATCCACTCGGTTAAGATATTTCTCTATTACAAATATTAATAAGCATTAGTAAACTTTTATTTGTAAAAATTAGCAACTCACTATGCTTGAATAAGATCCTTTATGCTCAATTGAATCCTGGCATCACATACTCCATTGGTCTATTTCTCAGTCTGTAGATTCTTTGATCTGTCTTTCTCTATTCTACTTGGTAAATGTTGTTCTTCAGCTTCTTTCCTTCCTTTCAGAAATAGCCAATACTCTCTTCTATGCGTAAATATCATTCCTTATTTAGACATACTCATGCCTCTTAATCTCCTTAATTTGATTTTCCTTCCTTTACGCTCAGTCGTTCGATCATCTTCTTCAATTTCTCAACTCGGTAAACCAAATCACTTTTACCTCGGAACTTGTAACTTTTCTTGGAACTTTATCTTTTCTATTTAACTGTTTGATCTTTGCCTTAGATCTTCATATTTAATTTTCCTTCTTGTAGATCTTGTAACAAACTTCATTTAATTCATTTCCTCATCCAGCTCATTATAACTTCACATTAAATCATCATTTAATATCTGTATACTGTACTCGGTAAAACTTGCTCTACAACTCAGTAACTAACTTTATCACTAGCTCGGTGTCTAACTCACTCTCGGTGCTCAGTAACTATAACCGACTCACATTACATTCTACCAACTGACTTAGTCTAGCTCGGTAAAGTGTCTCATTCTGTCATAACTTAATTCATTGCAGTTCCCAACTTGATCGGTCAAACATATCGACATCAAATATATAGTAGAAAACAACTAAAACATCATTACTTCATAATTGTTTGATTTGTATTTGTCACCCATTTAACTTCTCCTCTTAAGATATGGTAACACAATAAAAATCAATTAATCACTTGCTTGACATCAATGACAAAACAACAAGTGATCTAACCATTTCTACAATCATGATACTCAGTATCACTCAGTCTTCATCATCTCCATCAGATAAACATCATTTAATCAACAACCCTTACCAATACCCTCCAAACCATGGGAAGCAATTTCAATGGATTTTGTCATGGGACTCCCAAGGACTAAACAGGGATTTGAAAACGTTTTTGTAGTGGTTGATCATTTTAGTAAAATGTAACATTTTATCCCATGTAAGAGCACTCATGATGCATCACACATTGCACAATTATTTTTTAAAGAAATTATCAGAATTCATGGCTTACTTCAGTTCATTGTCTCAGACAGAGATGCAAAATTTGAGGGTCATTTTGTAGAACTTTGCATAAGAAGTTGTGCACCAACTTGCAATTTAGTTCTGCCTACCATCCATAAATAGATGGTCAGACAGAGGTAGTCAACAGATACCTGGGAAACCTTCTTAGATGTCTCACTAAATAGTATGCACATAACTAGGATCTACTTCTACCATAGAAAAAATATGCTTTTCATGACTCTATAAACATATCAACAAGGTTAACACTTCCAAGGAACAAAAAAAATTGAGTGTGTTTGGACCATTTCATAAATGAACCTTGAACCTTGAACTAACTCAAAATAGTTTCAAAGGTTCAAGTTCAACGATTGACACTACATACCGACTCTTGATGTTTTCTTTAGACAAAGTCGTGAAATGTACATGTGTTGAGTAGACTTTGAACCATGAACCTTGAATTGATCTAAAAGAGGTTCAAAGGTTCAAACTTAACAAAATATACATAAACACCAAAAATGACTAAGACAATAGAACACTTAGACAAAACATTAAGCATGAAAACATAGATTACATCTTATTTTTGCTAGATATGGAAGTTTAAACATAGGCAAAAATAAGGGAGTAACATCGACTCTAGCTGGGGAATAGGACTGAGAAGGACCAGGAAATGAACTTAGACTTCTCTGGTTTTGCACAAGCCAAAATATAGAAGAAAGGACCAACAAACAGACAAGGAACAAACACCTAAAACTACACCACATCAAAAAAGCTATGTACAAAGAATGAGGGACTCTCATTTAAGGATGATAAAGATTTAAATCCTGCCCATTGTAGGACAGGGGAAGGGAAATACCATCTGAATATTCAAATCTAAATTATTTTGGACCCAGTACTTGGCTGATCATGAATGGTCTTTTCCAAAGATAATCAAATTTCCCACGAGCACCCTTAGGTTCTCTTCTTTTGTGCTAGAGTAAGACTTTATCTTCCAACATAAATTTCCTTGGTTTATCTCTATAATCAAATATTTTTTCACCTGGGCTTGGTGCATTGTGATGTGATGAACCATCTCTCTTCTTTCCTCTTCTATTTTTGTAAGGTACATAAACCTCTTTTCTAGAGCACTTTAAAATGGATCATTTTCAATCACCTTCTGTAATTTTGTTACTGATAACTCCAAGGGTAGAGGAAACTATGCTTCCACTCCATATTCTAGCTTGAAAGGCGTCATTCCAATAGCCCTTTTTGGTAATATTCTATTTTCCCATGATGCGTCATACAAATTTTTATGCCAGTCTCTTGCATTATCACTTACCAATTTCGTCATGATAGAAATCAAGTTTCCATTGTTGGTTTCGGCTTGGTAATTTCCTTGCAAGTAGTAATCTAAAGAATGAGCCAACAAAATACCATAAACATAGAAAAATAAACTAAACTCTTCTAAGGAAAATTATGTTGCATTATAAGCCATGATTTTATGTGGAATGCCAAATTTGACTAAAATGTTCTGCTTAAGGAAACTGCATACAACTTTAGAAGTTGTCCTTTTCACTAGAACAACTTCTACCTACTTAGTAAAATAATCAGTGGTTGTAAGGATGTGAGTGTGTCTAGCACTTGATGGAGGATTGAAAGGATTGATAAAATCTAGACCCTATTGCCTGAAAGACTCTTCTATGACAATATATCTTAGGGGTAGAGCTGCCATTTGTAGTTTCCCTGAAAACATTTTACATTTCTCATAGTTCACCACCCATTTGTATGTGTCTTTTAACATTCCTGGCTAGTAATAACAACTCCTAAGGATTTTAAAAGCAGTAATAGTTGATGAATAATGACTACCGTGGGCTTCATTATGAAATGTTTCTAATATTTTTTCCTATTGTTATTTGTCTACACACCTTAGAAATGCCCCAGATAAATCTTTCTTGTATAGTATATCGTCAACGATTACAAATTTGGTTGCTTTTAATCGCAAATTTATTTTCTCTCTGGGAGTCAAATGCTTTGGACATTCTCCATAAGTTAAATAGTGTGCTAAATCTGTAAACCATGAATCTTGTAGGACGACCAATAGGACTAGTGACAATTCTTCTTTTTCCTTCTTATTCTTTGTTATCAAATGACACAACCCCTAACCACGAACTAATTTAGTGAGACATATGTTTAGATCAAACTCTTGAATATTTGAAATCCAGGTTTCTCAATTAGTCATCCCTACCTCATTTTGGGTTAAGATACCTTTTTATAACATAACTGGGTACAAACATAGTTGAATGAGAATGTAGTATATAATATCTAAAGTGTTTAACAGTTTTTACAATAGAAAAAGTTTGCTTCTCTGCTAATGAATAATTTAACTTGTGCTTTTTCAGAGGTGTACTCATAAAAGCAATGGGAGACTTTTCATTCTTCTGTCGAAGTATGCCACACATAGTATGTTCTGAGGCATAACAATAGATAATGAAGTCTTTCCTAAAATTTGGATTTATCAGAGTTGGTGCTTGGGCAATAGCTTCTTTTACCAACTCAAACACATTTATTTCTTCATCACTCCACTTAAAATCATGTTTCTCACTCATCAAACCCACTATGTATTTGGTAGTCTCAACAAAGTTGGGAATGAACCTTCTAATAAAATTAACCCGCCCAAAGAAAAATTTAACACCACTCCAATTTGATGGCAGGCTTAGTTGCTTAATAGATTTCACCCTATCTGTATCTATTTTTATCCTTATTTTGAAATCAGAAGTCCTTATAGTTTGCCTTCTATTACACAAAAAAATAGAATTTTTGGGGTTTAGATATATCACATGATCTTGACATCTTTGTAGAACAACTTTCAAATCCTTTAAGTGGTTCTTTCCTCTCTTAGAGAAAACAATCAAATCATCAAGATAGATAACAAATTTATTTTATCCTTCAGGTGATCAAAAGACAAATTCATTGCCCTCTAAAAAGTGGCACCAATGTTGATTAGACCAAATGGCATGTGATTGTATGCTAATGTCCACCAGGGAGTGGTAAAAGTGATTTTATGTTGACCTTCACTCTCCGTGCTTATCTAGTTGTAGCCGGAGAAACCAACCAACATTGACATCATTAAAGACCTGACAATCGTTTGTAATATATGATCCATAACTAGCAGAGGATAATTATCCTTCAAACTGGCTTGGTTTAAATTCCTAAAGTCAACACAAATTTGAATCTCCCCATTTTTCTTTCTGATCGACACAATATTAGCCACCCAATTAGAGTGATGAATCGAGTATATTATTCGAGCTTTCAATATTTTGTCTACCGCCCTTAAAATAACATCCGCCACCATAGGGTTATAGTTTCTCAACTTTTGTCTAAATGGACTCATCCTGGGTTTTAGAGGGATATGATGTTGAAATTTTCCCCTTCTAAAGTTTTTCAAATCTTCATTCGACCAAGAAAACACATCTTTATACTCCTTCAGAAGATTCAGGAACCTGTGTTTTTATTCAGTAGTACAACACTTTCCCAAGTTAATAGACTTAGGGTCAGCCTCTCCCCCAATGTTTACCTTTTCATAATCACTCGAATTGCTCACATTTGGGGTGTCTTTATTTCTCATATATCTGTCTTGCTCGTCGAATAAATTTTCAAGAGATATTAGTCCTTTAGGGATCTTATTCCCCTTCAGTTGAATGACATCATTTTATACCTCTTTTCCTGGATCAGGGCAAAACTCATTGCAACCCGACTCTGATCCCTCAAAGAAGGTAAACATAAACATATCTATATTCTACAAAAACTTATCAATCTATTTATCATTCTAAAACACCTACGAGTTTTTTAGAGTTATCAGACACACTAGGAAGATGAACTATTTCAATTTTGTATGTATCCTCTTCAAAATCAGGATGTGGGAGCAATAGAGAAGATGATACTTCAAGAGAATCGACTCTACTATTCAAATCCATGGGTATTGCTTCTATTGTAAAGGATTCAAACCCTCCTATTTCATCACAAAACCTATTTATGTAGTGTCTCAACCTCATTTTTCACAGTGAATATACCCCTTACTTGCTTCACAGTAAGCTTTGCATCACTATTCACTTTCAACAACTTAATTATCCTTCTTTTAGCATCTTCCAACCCCAACAATAAGGCTTCATACTCTATAGTGTTATTTGTGTTTCTTAATTCCAACTTAAAGGAGAAAGAGAATTTTTCAACTTTTGGTGATATAAGAACCACTCCATCCCTTGAGCCATTTGACGAGAAGCTTCCATCGAACTCCATAATCTATAATGCATGATGACAACCAGACTAAGGTTCTATGATATCTTCTCCAGGAAGGATCATATAATTACCAAACTCATAGTCATGATACAAAACTTGTGAATGGGGATCCTCTGATGGGAATATTGTGTATTTAGATTTCCCTTTAGGTTGGAGTATCACATTTTCCTTCTCTACAGGTATAGTGTCCTGAGACCAATTCATTTTGATTTCACCCCCCAAATCCCTATATAAAGTTCTACTTAAGATCATACCATAACTAGTTGGTATGTCAGTGACCAAAATAGTCAATTTAAGTTTATTACCAGTGTGAGCTGTTAGAGCATCTTGGGCATCCATTATTTGACCAAGTAATGGAACTTGTTTGGAATCCATCGAATAACACCTGCCAAAATTACTAATAAGGGAAAAATCCAGGGCTTTAACAACTGAAGATGGTGTGATATTATAAAAATCCTTGAAATCAATAATACAATTGTTTAATTTATGATCATGTATGAATAAGGAAACATAAAACTGTTGGAATGACTTATGGAAAGTTGGGACTGAGAGGGGAGGGGTGAATTGGTACCACAAAAACTTCTATAACTTAAACTGTATACTACTGATGTTGTTTGTTGATTACCAAGTTCAATAACTTGAAATAAAACATAAAACATAACATGCAAACATTCATGTAAATGAAATCATAACTCCATGGTTTTGTTTATGCAAAAATCCTTGGTTAGAGGACAAAATTGTGGCGGGGACGACACCCACAACCTTCACTAACTAAAATATAAAGGGTGCTCAGTTAGAGCTTACATAGTTTAGCCATTTTGATAGCTTACCTAGTTAAGAGTATACAAATACTTGTTAAGTCTACCTAGTTAGAGGATTTTACAATCTCTACACTTAGAGATGTACCCTGGTAAAGGTTTTTATATAAATTAGATCGGTTAAGATCTACCCACTATTGGGATTTCTAGCTCTAAATACAATAGTTTTAACAACTTACAAATGTCTTCTAAAATGCATCAATTAAAAATGTTGATCGGACCCTATGTGCTCTAAAATAATTGTGTTACCTCAATTCAATCTATAACACTTCTCAATTTTTCTCTGCTATAGTAAGATATCAGCTCAGTACTCTTTTCTCTGATTACTATTCTTCAATAACAACCTTATTTGTACTTTGTCACTTTCTCCTATGTCATCTCTATCTCTCTTTTCTACTCTATAAATCATCCTTCAAGCATGAGATCTATTGCCTCTTAATCTTATGTGTTAGGTCACTGATAAATTATTTTGACCATTAGATCTGCTTTTACGCTCGGTGACTGTGTCACTTGTACCTCAGGACTTGGTGTTTTTCTTGGAAATATCAATCTTTGATTAACCACTTAATCTACTTGTTGGATCTTCTCTTTGAATTATTTTGATCGTTGATCATGTAACAAACTCATCATCATGCATTGTAGAATCACAATTAATATTATAACAAAGTATTAAATGCATCCTTATCACTTTACAATCCATTTAGTAACTTGGTAGAGTAACTTATCTTCACTTGGTTAACTTGTTCTTTAGTACTCGGTAACTGTCAACTCGGTGTAGTGTCTATGCTCTCGGTGTTCGGTAAATGATGTGCTCTTGATGTAGTGTTTGTGCTTTACATACTTAACTACCTTTCTCGGTGTACATTACCGATTGCTCATATATTTTATTTTCTGCCTTTCACCGATTGAATCTTCTGATTCTTATGACTTTGTCTAAACTAATGACAAATTTTTTTTCTATAGAGATAACAATTTCCCCCTTTGACATTAGTTGAGCATTTTGAAAAAAAACTTAAAAGTCATCAAAAGCTTAGTAACTCCCCCTTGGATGTTACTCTCTATACTCTTCTCTTCTTTTCTCATATATACTTTTTTGTTTTCTGTCTCTATTTGCTTTTTATTTATTTATTTCCAAACTATATATATCCCCCTTTTTTTGAAAAAAAGTCTCAACAGTAAACTTAAATATTAAAAATGTGTTTATACCTCTATTGTAGTCCGGCTAGTACAGTCTCCCAAGTGTCTCATAGATTCTGTAATATCACAATATGCTCAGTTATATCTGACGATAAATCAACTATAGTATGTAGGGTGCTAACCTCTGGAAAAATTGCCAGCTCCTTGCCTTTCTTCAGGTGTATTTGCATTGATTGCATGTGGGGAATAACTAGTACTTGTAGCTCAAGCAAATCTAGTCTCAACTTGTCCTCTTCATGTCTCAATGAGAGTTGAACTCCCACAAGTTCTTGTATCTTTGAGTAAAGTGTCTAGAATTCTCCAGGCTCGGTAGTGATCTTAGCAAGCTGCTTAGTCAAATCTTTCTCGGTTTCTGCCTCTTTCTTCTTAATATCCTTGGTAAATGTAGAAAGAATACAAAATTTCTTAAATAATGAAGTGATGGACTGCAAATATTTGTCAAATTTGGAACATAACTCAGAAAGAGTTACCTTCGCTATAGAAATGTTCTGCAGTAGGTCCTCCATCAGTTTCTTTTATATTGATGTCTTGTGGATCTTCAACATGTAATTGATCATATCTTTATTCGGTCCTTTAATTTGTTGGACTAGAGTTCCAACTTGATCTAGTATTGGCTCAGAATTATCAATGGTAACATTAGGAACGATTTCATGGAAAAATTATTTCAAATCCTCTAAAACATCAACTTCTTCAGCAATATATTTTCTTGTTCATCTTTTCTTCTTACTAGCTTGGCATAGATATTCAAATCCTTGGGATTCATTTTGTTGGGGTCTCCTACTGGTATTATGATTGGCTCACCCAAATCTATGATTTTCTTCCTCTTCTTACCTTTCTTTGTCTCACTCAATTTTCTCTCTCTAGTAGAGCATTTAGAATGTGATGTCATTGTTGCATCTGGTGAGTCGGTATGGTGACCGGCTATGCTCTCATCTTCTTTCACTTCTTGTTGTTGTTTTATTATTCTTTCTCTATATCCTTGTCCTTCTGATTTGATTCCTACAACATTTATTTTTCTATCTATTGTAGCTTGGGATCATTCTAAACATGTGATGTGTCGATCATTAGCGTGTTCAACTTCCATCCTTCTATGTCGATTGGAGTTTCCAACTTGGTATCCTTTTGTTGTTTGGTCTTGGCAGGCTCGGGCTTATCAACATTTACACTGCCTATATCAATTGGTGGCTCGGTTGCCATAACTTGTGTAACATTAGTGGTACCAATTTGCATAGTATAATAGCTTTACACTTGTACTAATACAGGATCAGTACTCTACAATGGTTCAACATCTACTTCCATCTACTCGGTGTCTGGTGCTTGAACATCCATTACATCTTCATCTTTTAAAAATTTTGTTGCAGGATCAATCTCCTCTGATGCATCTTGTATAATGACTTATGCATTATCAATAGTAAGATCAATTGGGTCTTCTTGGTCTGTGCTATCTTTTATCTTCTCAGTGATGGTTTTGTAACCACCTGGATTTGGTCTGCTCTGACCATAGACTCTATTTTCCCTAAGTGTGATCATACCCCTAATTATGTCATGACAATGTTACTTTGGCATAATTCATTTTAAATCAAATTTAATGTCCTAGGTGATTTTTTATCACTGAATTATATTAACTATTATAGCCATATAATTCAAATCAATTCAAACCAATTAAATCAAAACAAATTCAAACATGGCTATAGTATTTAATTATAAAGGAATTAAATAAACCCCTAAATCAATTGTCCACTTGCAAATAACCCATTCCCCTAGCCTATTTAATTTAATTAAAATGGCTATAGTCCCCTTAATTATTAAAAAGCAATAAAATGCTTAAATAATTAATATCCTATTTTTGAATGAATTAAATAAGTTTATTTCATTTAATTTATATTCCCCTAAACCCCAACCTAACCTATCTCAACCACTTCTACCCTGGGTTCTAACCCATCTCAACCTATTCCCCTCATACTAATCTAATTCTAATTCTAATTCTATCCTAACCCACCTCCTAATGTTGTCACATTCCATTAAGGAATGATTAACAACTCAACCCACTTGAGAAAGTCAACTTTCTCAAGCATGACTTCTCTAAAGG
>MU228382.1:769345-785291 GCA_018584345.1 Thuja plicata | reverse complement strand
CTATGTCTCTCCCATGCCTTATTAATGCCTTGGGCATTAAAGGCTCTTACATATTCATTTATGAGTCTCCAAATTCATAAATGAACCTTGTCCCCCCTCTCTTTCTCCCATTCTTCTATAAATAGAATCCTGTTTTGAGAGCAAATAAGCCTTCACCTTAGATCAAAAATACATTTTTATGCTGTTAGATTCACTCTAGACTCACATTTCATTCATTATATCATGCTAGTTTATTGTTTTCATTTCATGTTTTCAAGCTAGATTTTATGCTTTTTCTCATTTTTAATTTATATTCGAATCAAATCCTTCATGCTAGGATAGTATTGGTCACTGATTTGGAGCATATTCTGAGGGATAAATATGCAACTAATTACACTCTTTCTAGTTAGAAGGCAATAGGCTGATATTAGTGGTTTTTAACATTTTGACTAACCATTTGAGCTAATGCAATGACCTACTGAGTGTTTGTGTCATTTTCAACAGGTACCCATTTACACACACACAGGATTTACATCCTAACTGGGGGCAATTGTTCATGGTTTCACACATCCTTGATCTACCCCACTGTGATCCACAGGTAGCTAATTTGGTACATCAAATAACTATTGCTGAATACTTAAACATATCTGATGATGAGGTCACCGACTCTCATGACTATGAATGGGATGAGCTATCTGTCACCACTAAAGACTTTGGAATAGATACAATTCACATGTTTGTGGCACCCTTAGCTCCTCGTAAACAGTCTAACACTACTCCCAATGACACTGATAATCCTAAAGTAGAAGAAAAATTCCTTCCCCCGATCATTGATGAACAAATTGGTGATTACATAAGTCTAGAAGAATTTTAGAGGCTACAAGCAAGAAGCCTCCTTTTATGAAGAAATGATGATGATATTTCTACTGACGAGTCACTAGAGTTAGGTCCATATATAACTAATGATAACCCTTTTTATAACAATCTCACTCTTATTGATCTAAACATTGAAGAAATTAACTTAACAGACCATGTCATATCGGTTAATGGTCTTGATGCTAACGTGATGCTGTCCTTCCCAGAGTCTAAATCCCTATCATTGGTATTTCCAGACCTAATTGATTGGACTGAAATAGATCCTACTCCTATCCTTGAATTTCCCAATGACTATACCCTAGCTTGCTATCTCAATGCTTGTGAACCTTACCCTTCTTCCACCAATGCAAGGAGCGGGAACATGTCACAGGAGGATATTAGTTTTCTCAGTCAAAAACTGAAAATTAAAAAGAAAAGGAGGACTGATGGTGAAAACCACTTTGTGGCAATATCAAATCCCAAAATAGTAAAGAGAAAAGATGTATGCAATGGTGAAAACCTCTTAGAGGCGCCAAAAGATGAGACTCTTGATATCCTCCCTGAATACTTTCAGGAAAGGTCTTTAGTACTGATTGAACCAACACAACTAGTAAATTTGGGCACCGTTGAAAATCCTCAAATAGTCCACCTTGCACAATCTTTATTAGGAGAGAAGACATAGTTCACAGAGTTCCTAAGAGAAAATAAAGTCAACTTTGCATGGTCTTATACCAATATGCCAGGGCTCGATCCTAATCTAATCATGCACCACTTATCTATAGCTACCGTGATCAAGCCCATGAACCAAAAAATTAGAAAAATGCATCCTCATGTTGCATTATTAGTAAAAGTAGAACTAGAGAAGTTGTTGAAAGCTAGATTTATCAGAGTCATTCCCTACGCAGGGTGGATCTCCAATGTGGTTCTCGTGTCTAAATATGATAAATCTATCAGGATCTATACTAACTTCAGAGACTTAAACAAAGAATGTTTGAAAGATGACTTCCCTCTACCTAACATTGACATGATCATAGACCTCATAGCAGGCTTCCATATGTATTCATTAATGGATGGATTCTCGGGCTATAATCAAATCAAAATTGCCCTTGGGGATCAAGAGAAAACTGCATTTACATGCGCATGGGGCACCTTTTGCTGGAACGTCATGCCATTTGGGCTAAAGAATACCAGTGCAACATATCAAAGAGCTATGACAACTATATTCCATGACATGATGCACAAGAACATAGAGGACTATGTGGACAACAAATTGGCTAAATCCAAAGAAAGAGCTACTCACATTGATGACTTAAGAAAGATATTGGATCATATGGAATAGTTCTAACTCTGGATCAACCCAAAGAAATGTGCCTTTGGGGTCCAATCAAGGAAGCTCATAGGATTCATTGTTTCAGCGAAGGAAATTAAGGTAGACCCTACAAAGGTGAAAGTTATTCTAGAGATGGCTCCTCCACGCAACATCAGTCAAATGGGGACACTAAAAGGAAGACTCCAGTCAATCAGGAGATTCATGTCACAAACCTTTACTAAATTACTACATAAAGGGGTTACCTTCAAATGGGATGAGCACTGTGAAGCCAACTTCAGAGAATTGAAAGGATACCTGACTGCTACTCCTATTCTTATGGATTGTTGCCCCACTTTTGGTCCACATACCTTTCAGACAAAAGTGAGTGTTTAATGTATAGTGGTGGGTAAAGAGTTTCTTGTTAGTCCTGAGTCTAAGTCTAGAAATATTTTCCTTAGGCTAGGGAGCCTTTACCAATTTTTTACCAATTGCCTTCTCTTTTGTAGCTGGAGGGAATGGGCATCTGAGTTGATGTATTGTTTGGGTAGGTTAAGTTCCCTGTCCGGTAAAGGCTATGGTTCGAAGATTTCTAACATTGGTATTAAACACAAAGGAAGTATGTAGCCTTAATTCGTCATTTTGTAGCTTGGCAGAGAATCGGGTTCGAGCTTCTCCACTGGCGGAAAAGTATCAACAGAGTGCATATTCCACCGACAATTACTAGGTGATGCCTCAGCAAGAAGTACAGTGTTAAAATGGATCCTTTAGACTTAAGAAGGGATTTTGTGTCTGGATTACACCTCTACAATCCAAAGGGAATGATTCAATAGAAAGAAATTGTGGAAATAAGCCAAAGGCGGAAAAGCGAAAAATGGCTTCTCCCCTACTCCTATAGGCGGGTTTTGACCCACGGGGTATGTTTTCTGCCAAATCATCTGAATAAAGTGATTTCAAAGAGAAGCATGTCTCATAAAGTATCTGAGATATAAAGAAAGCAGATGAAATTAATACATGTCATTCTGGCATCCTGATAGACTAAATTTTTCCCTTGGCGGACTTATGAACCGAGAGCACTCCAAAAGCACTTCTCTGCCAAAGGAGAAGCGAAAAAGTGATTTTTCGCTACCTCAAAAAAGTTATCGTTGCGGTTACTAAAAGGGAAAAGACATTTCTTAACGACCCATAAAAGAAAGGTAATTAATTCAAATAAAGCCATTTTAGTTCATAACAGGTTTTTTCATTAATGTTGGGGTCTTTTCATTCATGTGGCATGGGAAGTCAACCGTTAACAGTAAGAATTCAAAAGTTATAAAATTAGTTGAAAGTTGCAAACGAGAACCACCATTTGTTCGCCAAATTGCTTTGAATTTGAAGTCTCATATTTTAGTTGTTCCTTGCTCCTGCATCCCTAAGAGATATTTCCAATTTCCAAATATGAATCATCAAAAGCATGGCTTCCAGATTCATGGATTTTGATGGGATGAACAGAATTACCTCTGAATGGTAGAAGATTTTGAATACATCCCTGAAGTTCTTTGACATGTAGAACCTCTAGAATAGATTGAAAGCAGACCAAATACATCCTATTATAGAGAAGTTGAAAGAGAGTGGATTAGTTGAGGCTGTTGGTTTTCCCATGGCTATTCAAGCCCCATAATTAATATGGGAATGCATCGCTTGATACAACCCAGACACCAGGCAAATTCTCTTGCCCAATGATACGGTGCTATTATCTATTGACAGGGAATCGGTCTAGAACTTGCTTCGCATTCCAGAGAAAGCCGAGTGTTCAAAAATGACATACAATCAAGCGATGATGAGTATATTGCTAAAAAGTCAGTCTAGAAGAAAGAGATGATGAAAGCGTGGTTTCAAGAACCTAAGAGCACCAAAGGAAAGCTGCCGAAGACATTATACGACACTAATATGAAGCTGGAGATAGTTGACATCCTGGTGTTGCTCCACAAGATTAGAGGTGAGAGTGAGGCACTCAATTTTGTTGACCATCACTTCTTCTTGGTTCAGGTAATCTGTTCCCAGCACCACTTCATAGATTGGGCGCTTATGGTAAGTGAGAACCTCTTGGAAGCCCTAGATAAATCTAAATGCCAGAATGAATTTTACTTATCTTCAGTTCTCTTATACATTCTGGCTACACTCCAAATTGGCCAGGTCTTCCCAGACTAGAAGAACTCCCTGATGATGTTAAGAGTTATGAATTTTTCCCCTCTTTGCAATTACATAAGTTATGCTGAGTACCTTCGGGTTAATGATGCATTCACAATGAGATTGTGCAAGGAGTTACAAGGTTGTCCAAAAATGATATTCTCTCCCAAAGCCATGGCTTTCGTCAACCAATTTGGATGCTATTTCATTCAATTTAGACATTTCTCATATCTTCGTCTTGCAAGTTTCGATGATTTCCCTTTGAAGCTGCCTAGGTATCCTACTGATATGATCATGCAGATCGAGGTAATGAAGCAAGCACTCCAGGTGAAATTTCTCTATGATGAAGCTAAGAAGAAGGGATGCGATTTCCCCATGACCATTAGGGATTACAGCTGTGCATCTCGGTCAGAGGCAAAGAATGTTCTCAAGACATTCTCAAAGAAGTTTTCTTTGGAAACCTACGATGTCTTGAGACCGCAATATGATCCAGTGAAGTATGCCAGGGATGTGTTGCAAATGAGTCATGCAATTCATCATGTTCATGATATAGAAGACTATTGGTCAAATTGAAAGGATGATCTGGAAAGAAGAGAGAGATTCTACGCATGGTTAACTATTGAACAAATCAAAAGGTTCAATGTTAACATTTCAGTGGAGGGACTAGAAGATGATGGCAATCATATGTATGATGATACATATCTAGAGGAGATAAAGCTCACCCCTATCAGTTCTGAACCCATGTTGGACCAAGCCATTAGCGATTTACCAACTCTAATGGGGGTATCTACAAGAGAACAAAAAAATGGGTTGAATGGACCGTAGGCCGAAGGAAGAGATCAGAAAGGAAGCCGCCTACTCAGCTAACTCTGGAAAAAGACACTGCTGGTACTATAACCACTTTGTTGGTAACAATTCCAACTATTGCCAAAGGATCGACCCAGCCAACAGGAGGAGGTGATGAACCTCCTGAGAAAACAATCACGTTGGAGAAGACTTGTGGAGAAGGTCCACTCCCTAATATCGGGACAACAAAAGAGATCACCAAAGATGCAGAACTAGAGTAGTCAGTAAAAGCAGTCATAGTAGATGTACCAGTTGACACCCCTACCCAGGATTCTCCCAAGAGAGGGTCTCCCATCATAGTGGAAGTAGGTGAAGATACTCCTTCAACCACAAAATCAAAAGGAGAAGACGAAAAGAATCAGAAGGTCACTTCAGTAGCCAAGTTGGTTTCCTCCTCCCCTACTTTTGTAAACCCATTTGCTTCGAGACCAAAGGTTGCACCTCTATTTATCGGGAAATTATTCATTGAGGAGTTGGTCTCTGCCAACAAATTTACTAGCCTAGAGTCATGGATAGAACATACTCTGGAACGCAAGAGAAAGAGGATGGAAGAAGGGACTGCTAGCAAAGACACTTTGCCATGAGCTATTCAGCCCAAGATTGTCATGAGAAAACATAAAAAGGTGAAGACAATGTCTACCCTGGGACATGATCCTGAGACTGGGCACTTCACCATGGAAGTGGCCAAGCCAATTAAAGAAGGTAGATTTGAGGACATGACTGCTTCAGACTTTCAACTGCAGTCATTTGACATGGGGTTGGCCCATCATGATACCAAGGTGGATTGGTGGAAATCTACCAATGTAGTGATAGAAGAGGAGCTCGAGGAACTCAAGAATGTCAAAGTTCAACTTAAGGCAGAAGTAGCTGAGCTGACCAACTTCATCAAGCAACTCCTCACTCTGATTACAAGCATTCCCAGCACTCAAACCACCTTTGACCCCAGTGCTGTAGAGAACCAAGCCATTCTGGCTAAGTTGCAAGAAGATTGACATTATGGGAAGATTGGTAAGCAGTGGATTGAGAGGCTCGAGTCTAAGGCACTAGCGGTGGTTGAGAAACTAGGTAATACACTTCTAAGGCTAGAGGTAGAGAGAAATAACATTGCTACAAACCTACAGACTCTCATGTCAAAGAGGATGAAATGCCAGGAATGTATAGTTATGCTGCATGTGGCAGTAAAGATGAAGACTAAAGAAGCTCTAAAAGCTAAGATTTTACATAAAGGAGATGAGCCTTTGATCAAATGGCTTCAGAGCCTAGAGTTTAAGACTGAAATGATCATCCAGGCTGAAGCAGGATTGTAACAGACAGATGTCTAGATCAAAGAAGAGCAAAGCAAAGATTTCAAACTCATCTTAGGGCTTCATACAGAATCATAGACCAGTGGTCAGGGCAAAGCAATAACTGAAGTAGCTAATATGCATAATTCATTTTCAATTTATATGCATAAACTAACAGAAGATTTTGCCTCTCATCTAGACAAAATACCAGAACTCCAGCATTTGAGTGGGTGCATCTTTAGAGCGACAGAGGAACTGAAAGATCAGACTGATGCTATCAAGATTCTCGCCAAAGAACATTCCAAGTGGCTCATTCGATACACTAATGTCCATGTCAATAGGCATGAAGAACTCATTCAAGTCATGACAGTGGTTACAGCCTATAGGGCTAAATTAGACAAGGGGAAGGAAACTAAAACTTAAATAGATTCCCCCTTGTACTATTTTTGATACTATTGTAACCGATAAATCTTTTAGTTATCACTTCTAGTTGGGGAATTTGAACCATTTCGGTTCTCCCCCTTTCTTGTAATGGCCCAATATGGGACCCTATATGCACTATTTCTAAAATCAATACAATGGTCAGCTAAATTTTGGTGTGAAAGATAACATTTTGCTGAGTCAAATTTGTATGTCTGAATACCATTGTTTTATCTGTTCCATCTACATTGCATTTATCTTTCTGTTGAATTTAGATGTTTCTTTGAAGTTGGATTTGCAATCTGTGTTCAAACCAGAGCTTTGCATTATGAATTGATGTGATTAGCAAAAGGGGAAACTCGCTGTTATCTCAAATTTGGGAAACATTCTCATGATATAGATTGACTCATAGTTGTTTCATCTTTAGTTTAGTCTTGCATATGCATTTTTAGTAGAAGTTCACGCATCACCAATTTTGGGAGTTAATCTGATTGATAAAATCTTAGGGTTGGCTAGATTTAGAGTGGAATTCATCCTGCCTGAGCTATTTCCTACCTAGGATTAGCTTGGTTTGCCTCTTCTATTCTCGGGTTAAGAACATACCCCTATTAGATTAGGAAAGAGAAAAATTCACTGAAAATCATTCATGTAAGGGAGTTGTACCTTTAAATTTAGAGGGAAATTAGTTTCTTCAATAACAATTTCCCAACTGTTATATTCGATTGTTCTTAAGCATTTTGGGTAGTTTGGAGTTAAGTTGAAAAGAACAATCTTTTTACTAACAAATTTTTGGCGACTTTACTGGGGAGACAAATAGTCATTACACCAGAAGCATATCATGAGGAAAGATGGTGCTTCCCCATGAAAATATATTTCCTATACTCCAACCAAATCTTGGTTTTCAAGACGATCAAGAGGACCTTATTTCCTCGCTGAACACTTTTACCTGGAGGAACAGAAGAAACACCGAACATTACAGAAATGCCAGTCAAGTGCTAGAGCTGAAGAAGCTAAAGCAGAAGCACTTGAAAGAGCCTTCTGAAGAAGAAATCAAAGAGCACAGCGCCAAGTTGAGCGTGAAGTTAGGCCACAAAATTAGTCAAAAATCTGGAGCCTAAAATATTTCTCAGGAGCACAAAGAGAGAAGGAAGTACAAATCTAGTCTTTGAGAGACTTATAGATATTAATTTTGCTCTGCTTGAAGTACCTCACCGAAGAAACAAAACTGAAAAAAGCTAGAGCAGACCTTCTTCACCTCTAAGCAGTCTACTCTTTTATCCACCACTTGCCAAGTGTTAACCTTACACGGAGTAGTTGCTCCTCTTGTTATCAATCTAGCTCCTTATTTACCTCAAGTAACAATGGCTCTCCCTTGGGCCACTGCATTCAAAGTGCTGCAATTAGCAGCTTATAACCCTCTTCCCTCAGGGTCTAGAAAGAATTTCCCCAAGTTTTCATGAGACGGGAAAGTATCTACAGATGAACATATTGCTGCATTCTTTGCTTCTGTCAACATTCTAGTAGTATGAGAAGAGGATGTGGCCGTTAGATTATTTGTTGAGACACTGGTTGAGGGCGCTACCAATTGGTTCCATCACTTTCCAAACTCTTCTATTACAGACTGGGCCTCCATGAGAGCTGATTTTGAAAGAAGGTTCAAAACTGTGGAAGATGAGCATGATCTCTTGACACAATTAACCTCTATCAAGAAAGAGCATTCTATTATTATGAGAAATTTCATAGCTAAATTCAATAAGCTCGTGAATCATATTCCAGTAGTTGATAGGCCTATGGTGGGGAATTTGAAAACATTCTTTATAAGTTCTATGCCACTAGACATCAATTATGATCTAAGGAGAGTGAACCCTGCTGGTTTAGATGCTACACAGAGGACTACCATGGAACTTGAAGACCATATGATTTCATCCGGGAAATGGAAGAGAGAGAGAGATACAGTCAAGAGCCAGTACTAGTGGTACTACATCGTCCGATGAGATGATCCAAAAATTATCAAATGAATTCATCACCTTCAAAAGGCAACTTCCTAGATTCAATAATCCTTATCAACGGGATTATCAAGAACAACTTGGAAGGAGCAATGATGGGAGGAATGCTAACAGTAAAGCATTGTAGTTAACTGGTCCACCACAAAGACTAGCTATTGAAGCCCCCCCTAAGAGAGGGAATAAGTGCACCTTTCATCTAAATACAGATCAAGATAGAGAAAGTTGTCCTGATGTAGCTTGTGCTTGGCAAATGCATCAGACTGATGAATGGAACGCTGGAGTCTCCGGAGCTGAACCAAATTTATACTCACATGGCGAATCTGAAAATTTATATTTAGAGTATGCATCTGATTCTGAACAAGGAGCAGCATGTTATGCAACCATAGATGGGACTTCCTATACAGTAGTGACCAGGAGCCAGAAAGGTAAAGGTCCTGCTCCTTTTCTCTCCACCTAAAGGTAACGAAGCATCCGCCTCCAACCCTAAGGAAGAAAATCAAGGTGTGAGAATTCTGCAACTAGGTAAGGAGTTGAACTCTTTTGACATTATTCAATTCTATAAGGATTCTCAAATTCAAATCTCTCCCTTAGATTATCTCAAGTCCAATCCTATAAAATTGCACAAATTAGTAGATTACTGTACTGAAGGGAATCAGAACTTAAACCAGAATGTCATGACTACTATAGAAAATGAGTGAATTTTTGCAGAACCCATTGAGCAAGGTGAATAATCTGTGTTAGCTACTTTCCCAGGTCAGAAGGCCGATCCATTTTATGTATCTTTATATATTAATGGATGAAAACTGAGCAATTGTATAATAGACTCTGGAGCCTCAGATAACGTGATGCCATCAACAGTAGCTAAAGCTTTGGGACTTACCCTTACGAAAGCTCATGGGAGGTGCTATTCTATGGAATCCAAGCAAGTACTTCTGGTTGGACAAATTAAGGATGCTCAAGTAGCTCTGGCAGCGCACCCTAAGAAGAAGATGTTGTTAACGATATACCCGCTAGATATGGTTTGTTGCTAAGTAGGATTTTCTGTAGAGATTTAGGAGGAGAAATAAAGTTAGATTGGTCTCAAGCTTTAATCCCAGTGGGTAATAAAAAATTAAAATGGTCTCGGAAGAGAAAGCTAAGTTTACAGTACTGAAGTCAGATGACCCTAAAGACCAAATTTTGTATCAATAATTGGAATTTGGAAACTATATGCTGTTTACTAATGGTCACAATGAGGAAGAAAAACCAGGAGAATAGGGAAAGGAGTTTTCCACCAAAGAGGAGTCTTCTCAAATCTGGACACTTGAATTTGATGGTAGTTGTGCTTCATCAGGATTCGGTGCAGGTGTGGTCTTGATATCACCAGATGGGATATGTGAGCCTTTGGCTTACAAATTAGAATTCATAAATACCAACAACACTGCTGAGTATGAGGCCCTCCTTTTAGGAATCATCACTGCAAAGGAAAAAGGCATGAAGATTTTGAGAGCTCGTGGTGATGCAGAGCTTATCGTGCGCCATGTTAAAAATAAATATTCTGTTAAGAATCACAAGTTGAAGAACTATAGAAATAGAGTATGGGATGAGATAGAAGCACTGGATGCATTCTCCATTGAATCAATGCCAAGAGAGTTGAATGCCAAAGAAGACTCCCTGGCTGTGTCAGCTTCATTACTCCTTCCCCACCCAGAATTCAAAGACAAGAAGTACCAAGTGGAAGTCATATATCGACCATCTGTACCTGACAATGTAGAAGATTGGCAAGTGTTCGAAGATGATAAGAATCTACTTCTCTTCTTTGAGAGTGGTGGAAAATTCCACAAAGAGGTCAGTGGCGATCATGAAGGAGATCATCCAGATAAGCAAAAGAAAGATAAGTCAGATATTATCCAATTGCAGGGTAATATCATCCCACCCCATCTAGTTACTCTGGAAAAACTCTTCAACATGCACGACACATTTGTGGAGGAGAAAAGAGTCGAAAGAGGTCCTACTACTGGCGAGTATAAAGGAATGAATATTGGAACTAAGAGAGATCCCAAGATGATCAACATTGGGAAGTGTTGTACTGAAGAAGAAAGGAACAAGGCAAGGAAGCTCTTCCTAGAATACTCAGACATTTTTGCCTAGAGCTATGAGGACCTAAAAAGTTTTATGGGTGGGAAATTCAAACATCAAATTCCATTGAAACCTGAAGCTACCCCATTTAGGCAAAAACAAAGGAACTATAACCCCAAAGTTGCGGATGCAATATTCAAGGAAGAAGAAAAAATGCTTAAGGCAAGGATCATCTATCCTATACACCACTCTACCTGGGTGGAAAGCATAGTGTCTGTGAGGAAGAAGAACAAAGAGATAAGAATTTGTGTAGACTTCAAAAATTTGAATCAATCTTCTTTGAAAGATAATTATGCTCTTCCCAATATGGATCACTTACTGCAGATTGTAACCGGAGCTTAAATGATGTCTATGTTAGATGGCTTTTCAGGATATAATCAAATAGAAGTTGAGAAAGTAGACCAACATAAAATGACATTCACCACCCCGTGGGGCACTTTTTCTTACTACAGAATGCCATTTGGGTTGATCAATGCTGGAGCTACTTTTTAGAGAGGTATGGACCTTTCCTTCAGTGACATGAAGAATAAAATCATTGGTATGTACTTAGATGATCTTACGATGTTCTCTAGGAAAAGAATAGATCATATAAGTGACTTAAGGAAAGTATTGCAAAGGTGTTGGGAGGATGGGGTTTTGTTAAATTCCAAGAAGTCAGTCTTCTGTGTAACCGAGGGGATATTGCTAGGTCACATTATCTCCCAGGAAGGCATAAGAATCGATCCAGAAAGGGTCAGAGCTATTCAACAATTGAGTGTACCTATGAATAAAATTGGAGTAAAATATTTTTTTGGTTAGGTTAACTTTCTCAGAAGGTTCGTTCTAGATTTTTTAGAGATTACTAAATGTATAGTTGATATGATGAAAGGAAATGTGAATTTCAAGTGGAATGAACCCGGTAAGCAAGCCTTCAAAAACATAAAGAACGCCATAGCCAATGCTTCGATGTTATGTCACCGAGATTACAAGAAAGAATTTGTAATCTATTGTTATTCTTTTGAACATACTCTATCAGCCACTCTCATGCAAGAAAATGAGTAGAGAGTTTAGGATCCCATTTCTTTTATGAGAACGCCTCTAAAAAACCATGAGCTAAAATATTCCCAAACTAAAAAACACGCTTTTGCAGTCATTAAAGCTTTAAAGAATTTTTGATTCTACATCTTACACTCACATTCTCTTGTGTATGTACCTGATATCGCAGTCAAGAGTATACTGACTTGGCAGGATGTAGGATGCAATAATAGAGGAGCATGGGTAGATAAAATGCAAGAATATGATGTAGAGATCAAGCCCATGAAGCTGGTAAGAGGCAATGCACTATGCAGGGCCATGGCGGAAAACCAAGCAGGTGAAGATCCAGAAGCTACACAATTAGTTTTGGTGGTAAGTATGCAAGACCCCTAGTTTGAAAACATCATATATTTCCTTACATATGGTGAATGCCCTGAAGGGATACTTTTACGCAAAGAAGAGACCTGAAACTGAAGGTTTCTAAATATGTTATCTAGGAAGATAGGTTATATAAGAGATCATGGTCAATCATTCTTCTGACTATTGCCCTCAAGGGAACGGTCAAGCCAAATCCAACAATAGAAACTTGGTGAATATCATGACGAAGCTTGTAGCGGACAACTAGAGAACTTGGCACAAGAAAATCTATGAAGCCCTCTGGGCAGATAGAGTGACTCCCAAAAGAGCTATAGGTGTATCCCCTTTTGAACTTGTTTATAGAGTGGAGGATAGCCTTCCATTACCACTGGAGCTAGCAACTTGCAAACTGAGAATGACAGTAGAAGACAAGATATATGAAAATGGTCTAGAGAAGAGGATTCTGTACCTAAACAAACTAGAAGAAGAAAGAGAGAAAATGGTTGACCACATTACACAACATCAGATACGAGTAAAGAGTTAGGGCACCCAAAGGCATGCACAGGAAATTTGAAACACTATGGAAAGGACCTTTCAAGATCCATCAGGAATTTGAGAAGAATTCTTTCAAGATAAAATATCCAGATGGCGAAGCGCTACCCCTGACGTATAATGGTCAGGATTTGAAGCTCTATCAGATTTAAATTGAAAACATGTAACCCCTGTATTGCACAATAGTTATGTTTAGTTCCTTCTTTTGTCTTCCTAGTTAGGTTCCCTTCCTGTTTTCCCTTTCCCTGTCTTGCTTTAGTTTTGTTGTGAGCTGCCTTTTGTTGAGCTTTGTGAAACCAGAGATTTGAGATTCCTTGCTTGGACATGTGAATGTCTAAGTCCCCAGACAGAGCCAGCTATTGCTCCACTTTTGGTCCACATACATTTTAGACAAAAGTGAGTGTTTAATGTATAGTGGTGGGTAAAGATTTTCTTGTTAGTCCTGAGTCTAAGTCTAGAAATATTTCCCTTAGGCTAGGGAGCCTTTACCGGATTTTTACCAATTGCCTTCTCTTTTGTAGTCGGAGGGAATGGGCATCTGAGTTCATGTATTTTTTGGGTAGGTTAAGTTTCCCATCTGGTAAAGGCTACGGTTCAAAGATTTCTAACATTGGTATTATACACAAAGGAAGTATGTAGCCATAATTCTTCATTTTGCAGCTTGGTGGAGAATCGGGTTTGAGCTTCTCCACTGGTGGAAAAGTATCAACAGAGTGCATATTCTGTTGATGACTACTAGGTGATGCCTCAGCAAGAAGTATAGTGTTAAAATGGATCCTTTAGACTTAAGAAGGGCTGTTTTTTCTGGATTACACCTCTACAAGCCAAAGGGAATGATTCAATAGAAAGAAACTGTGGAAATAAGCCAAAGGCGGAAAAGCATAAAATTGCTTTTCCCCTACTCCTACAAGCGGGTTTTGACCCATGGGGTATGTTTTCTACCAAATCATCTGAATAAAGCGATTTCAAAGAGAAGCCTATCTCATAAAGTATCTGAGATATAAAGAAAGTGAATGAAATCGACACATGCCATTCTGGCATCCTGATAAACTAATTTTTTCCCTTGGTGAACTTTTGAATTTAGAGCACTCCAAAAGCACTTCTCTGCCAAAGGAGAAGCAAAAAAGTGATTTTTCGCTACCTCATAAAAGTTACCATTGCGATTACTAAAAGTGAAAAGATATTTCTTAACGGCCCGTAAAAGCAAGGTAATTAATTCAAATAAAGCCATTTTACTTCATAACAGGCTTTTTCATTAATGTTGGGGTCTTTTCATTCGTGTGGCATGGGAAGTCGACCATTAATGGTAAGAATTCAAAAGTTATAAAATCAGTTAAAATTTGTGAACGAGAACCACCATATGTTCGCCAAATTTCTTTGAATTTGAAGTCTCATATTTTAGTTGTTCCTTGCTCCTGCATCCCTAAGAGATATGTCCAATTTCCAAATATGAATCATTAGAAGCATGGCTTCCAGATTCATGGGTTTCGATGGGATGAACAGAATTACCTCTAAATGGTATAATATTTTGGATACATCCCTGAAGTTATTTGACATGCAAAACTTCCAGAATAGATTGAAAGTTGACTAGATACATCCTATTATAGAGAAGTTGAAAGAGAGTGGATTATCTGAAGCCGCTGGTTTTCCTGTGGCTGTTCAAGCTCCAGAATTAATCTAGGAATGCATCACTCGATACAACCCAAACACCTGGAAAATTATCTTGCCCAATGATATGGTGCTGTTATCTATTGACAGGGAATCGGTCCAAAAATCGCTTCACATTCTAGAACAAGCTGAGTATTTGTATATGACATACAGTCAAGTAGTGACTGAGTATATTGCTAAAAAGTCAGTCTGGAAGAAAGAGATAATGAAAGTGTGGTTTCAAGAACCTAAGAGCACCAAAGGAAAGCTTCTGAAGACATTGTATGACACCAATCTGAAGCCAGAGATCATTGACATCCTGGTGTTTCTCCATAGGATCATAGGTGAGAGTGAGGCACTCAATTTTGTCAACCATCACTTCTTGGTTCAGGTAATCTGTTCCCAGCACCACTTCATAGATTGGGCGCTTATGGTAAGTGAGAAATGTATGCAATGAAACCTAACCTGTTGGGAGCACTCTCAGACATGCAAATGTTAGAGATAAACATCAAATAACAACATTATACATATCTAAAGCATACTACTAAAAATAAGAAGAGATTCATCACAACCTCCGATGAGCCAAACAAGTGCACCCAAGTCTTGTTGATTTTCTCTTAGAGAGGTTTATGGGTGTGCTCTCCCAATACAATATTATAAATCTCACTATTGATAACAATGCAAGATAAGAGAGTGAAGAACTCAAGAACAAGTATGAGGAACTTGTCTCAAGCCATCACAATGATTTGATGAATGCAAAAGCTAATCTAAATTGATATGCAAGACTAATTAAGAAAGTAGAACTATGATTCATTCCATATTAAACTTAAGATGTGATATCTAGATTTAACAATGAAATAACATGAAAATGAACTAAGATGAGTATGCTAAATTGCTTAAGAAATTCTAGAGACAAACTAGCATGATAACAATGCAAAAATAAGAGATGATTTGCTCTTGACAAAGGCCTCTATTTATAGAGTTTTTGGAGGAGAGAGAGGGCTTGGATGAGGTGGAGCTCATGTGGCATCCACATAGGTGCCACATGAGGGACACATAAGCCATGGAAGAGGCCCATTTTTCTCACACATGTGTGAGCAACTTTGGATGTGATGGGTCAAAGTGTATTTAAAGTACATATGTGAAGGATCTTGTAAGAAGGTGTAAGAGTTTTGGACCAATGAAACACTTTTCAAAAGTGTAAGAAGGTGTCATCATAGGTGTAAGAAACTTTGTTGGCACCAAATAAAGATTATTTGAAAAAGTAAATTTTTGAAAATTTTCTCACACATGTGTGAGCAAATAATTAGGACTAATTGTTGTAGGAATCAAGAAATTAGCTTAATTAACCTTAGTTAATTAATGAATAGGTTTATTTGGTGAGAGTGATGTGA
>MU228382.1:728538-755760 GCA_018584345.1 Thuja plicata | reverse complement strand
TAACCTTCTTGTGCTTCTTAAAACTGGTCATGTCATGGAAAAATTAATTTTGGCCAAGTGAATGAATGATTTAGGACAAGTGGTTCTAGGGTCCTAGAGATGGTCAAATTTTGATTATCTTGGCCAATTTTTGAAGCTCACTATTTTGAAGTGGAGACGACAATCTCAGACACAGATGACGATCTTTACAGATGGTGATCTACGCAGATAGCAGATCCAGAGTGGAGATGACCGACTGTGTCTAAGGCAATGTGTTAAAATTCTGGGCAGATTTTTTATTTTCAGTCTGATTTTGGGTAATTTGTTCAATGGCAAGAACTAATTTTAAGAACAAGCAAACCAGAAAATAACAAACACATGTCTCAAAACAATCCAACAAGGGACAAAGAAACCTTGAAGGATACCAAAAAATGTGACATTAGGGGATCTTGCTTCAATTTTGTAACATTATGATTGTGTATGTTAAGTGATTCTTTCAAACCACTTATGTTTTTACTAGGTCTAGCACATCAAAAAATAGTTCAAACAGTAGCTACCTTAGGAATTTGGCTTCGCATGAAATATTATAAACCCATTGCTTGGTAGTCCTTCAACTCACACAGCATGTAACCCCTAGAAGGGTGCCCGTGTTTTTACCTTTTGCCAGGTATTGTCGCCGTGCTACGAAGATCTCTTTCACAACACAATACCCTGGGAAACGTATGATGGGAATCTTGGGGGGAGATTCTTCCCTCCCATTACACTATAATAAATCACCGTTTAGAGGTGAATCGGGTAGGCTACTACTTTATGGTTGCTAGTAAGGTTTTGTGGCGTCCCCACAATCGGTTTGTATGGTGTGAGACACTTAAGTTTCTAGTTCAACCATGCCAGTATGCTGAGGATATTCACTTAGTATGGACTACCATTGAACACGACCCGCCTGAGCTTGAAGGGATAAAGTAGACCTTTGGGTCACACCTTATTTCTATACTGGCCGAAGGGATTACCGGTTTGAGGTCATCCTCTAAAGGGTTGTGCACAGTTCCATATCACTTAACATTGCTCCTCAATATATTACCCTCAAGGTAATGGACAAGCTGAGGCATCTAACAAAAATATTCTCAAGATCCTACATAGAACTGTAAGTCCATAGAGACTGGCATCTACAACTAAATCTGACACTATGGGCCTATAGAACAAGCATTAGAACACCAACTGGAGCCATGCCATTTTCTTTGGTCTATGGTGCTGAAGCAGTATTACCTATTGAGGTTGAAATCCCATCTTTGCAGATATCTTTACAAGGTCTGGTTACTGATGAGAAGTACCACATAGATAGGGTAAATTCTCTAGACCTACTATATGAGCGCAGACAATAGACATTCGATCACCTTAAAGTATATCAAGTACGTATGTCCAAAGGCTACAATAAGAAGGTCAAACCATGCAAATTTGAAGTGGGAGATCTCGTCCTCAAAGAGAATCCTAAGAACCAGCCTAACAGAGAGCAGAAAGGAAAATTTGAACCTAATTGGTTGGGACCTTATGTTATCACTACTACTTTTGGGACTGGATCTTATCAACTAGCTACACCTGAAGGAGACGTTCTTCTAGATGCTATCAACACTCTACATTTGAAGCGGTTCTACTCTTGATGTTCAGCTAGCAGAGCCTATGCAGCAAAAATTTCTCACAAAATATGAAAAACATTCAGAAAATTGATCCTGAAGAAATCCAAAAACAATGGAAAAGGTCCTATAGAAAGGGTATCCTTGGTGAAAACCTGGAAAATAGGCGCCTTGATACTACAAAAACATTCAAAAAAGCAAAAATTGAAAAAAAATGAAAAAGAGAAAAAGTGCCTTGATGACAAAGTGGTAAAATAGGCATCTTGGTAGCAAAAGGAAAGAAAACAATCTTGCCAAGTGGTGAAAACCTGGCAATCAGGTGTCACTTGTGTTCTGCGCTCCATCTATCAATGCACTACTGATACTAGGCCTTCATAATTTTACCTGTGCTCAAACACTAACTTCATTTCCTAAATGGCTATCTTATCCTCACTTGGAATTTGTCTACATTTATGTCTTAGGAATAAGTCATTCTACACTGGGGGCATCTTTTCTCGCATGGTAGGTCACGGTTGCTAGGTTGCTCTAGGATGGTTTGCATCACCAACACAATATTTCCTGATACATGCGAAACAATGTCACTTTTCAAAACAAGGGTGTCTTTTCAAAACATCACATATCCAGACATGACATTTACATTAAGAGAGTTCCTACAAGGCTATATTGGATCAAAAACATGAACAAATTATCCTATCAATGCACATGCATGGAAACACCATATTTCTTATATTCTAATTTTCTGATTGATGAATCTTTACTGTGTTTGACAGATGAATGAACAATTACTACTTAAAAACATAGTTTGATAATGGTTTGATTATGATTCTTTAATGTCCTGATGATGTTTTCAGCTAGGGACATCTAAGTAATTATAAATTTTATTTGATTCATTCTCAATTGATAAATTATTATGTCTTCTTAGTTGCTCAATGACGTCTGCGCAAAGACAAAGAGTCACAAGGATAGGGGGCATAATGTTTTCTTGATTTTCTGCATATGGTGATTGTTCCAAATGATCCTATAAATTTCACCTAACTTAGATATTTATGGTAAGAGCTGCCACTATGGGTGGATAGCTGCATATATCTCGATCTTCATTATGTGTAGACTACGGTGAGGTTGAAACAATTTCCTTGTTTGTTTTTCTGATCCAGATTCTCACTAAGGTATACGAATCATAATGTACCCAAGGATATGAACTTTCAAGGTCATTATGGGTCAAATATCTTGCCTTACTCAGGATCTGGTATATTAAAAGGAAGGTGACTATTTTGTTGTCCTGGCTTCTATGCCTTGATGCCTAAGTCTATTTTTGACATTTCAATAAAACATAGTATTCATACTTTCATAATATCAGTGGGTATTAGTGATTGTTGTACTATCCAATGGTATCCATTCCAAAAGCACCCAATGATGATAAAATACTACAATATCTGCAAAATAATGACAGTCCTAAGAGTCTGCATATAGCTGCATTTAGAGGTTGCATGATGCATTTTTGAAAGAACAAAATAAGGATTTGAGCTCAAAATCCTTTCTATTTTTAATTCATCTAAAAATCCAAGATATTTACATACCCTTGCTTCTTGACATCTTTGATCTATCGGGAACAAAATTGAACTCACCTTTTAAAGCGTGATTAACTTGGTACTCGTGTGTTTACTCTTAAACACACTACCTTTTTCACTTCTTCTACTCCATTCTTTCATTCCCCTACCCCATCATTGCAAGTGATACATCATTTCAATAGAGGGATTTTATTCTTTTTCCTTCAATTTTTTTCCTGAGGGGGCATGATCACACTATCATCAATTAATTTTTTGCTCGAAACAACATTAAAATGACTTCATTATCAAACAAACTAGGGGCATGACAGTTTACATGACTAAAGTTAGAACTATTGGATATAAATCTTTGGTTCTCATAAGCTGGATATCTTGTGTTTCCTCATTTTAAAAGATTCTTATTAAGCTCCTGGCAGCTTCTTATTGACTTTTGGATGACAACCAGGTTCAGAATCAGTATTATCAATCTTTGAACGACAACCAAGTTCAGAATTGGTATCTTTAAAAATATTTTATTAATCTTTGGACAACAACCAAGTTCAAAATCAATTTGATCATTTTATTTCAATCGAGTGCGAGATTGATCTCATCAGACATTTTGTTCGACAACCAAGAATGAAATTCTCAATCTTTTTGAAGTCAAAATAAAAAAATTTCTTTGAATCAATGTGTTGCTCGCACATTAATTCAAAGAGGGGCAAATGTAACCACCTAGATTTGGTCTGCTTTGACTACATACCCTATTTTCCCTAAGTGTGATCATACCCCCAATTATGTCCAAACGACCCTGTTACTGCTTGGCATAATTCCTTGAAATCAGATTTAATCTCCTAAGTGATCTAATCACTAATTTACAATAATCACTTTAGCCAATCCAATCAAATCAAATCATACCTGGCTAAGGTAATTAATTTAAAAGAAATTAATGGAATCCTATTTATACCTCATCACTTGCAAAATCAATCCCCTAGCCTAAATTGATTCAATTTGGCTATAGTCCTAATTAATTGTTACAAAGAAATCAAAAGCTTAAATGATTAATTAAATCCCTATTATTAAATGAATATGTTATTACAACAATTCATTTTATTAATATTCCTTCAAACCTAACCAATCTCAAATATCCAACCATGAGTTCAAACTCATCCCAACCCCTTCTCACATGCTAATTCTTTGTAATTAGCTAATTAAACCTAATTAGCTAATCCCCGCTCCACTCATTCTCTCTCTTCCCATCTCTATCTCCTTAATAACATCCCTTAAACCCTAATCCTAATCCTAAGCTACCCTTAATGTTGTCACATTCCATTAAGGAATGATTAACAACTCTACCCACTTGAGAAAGTCAAGGAATCTCAAGATTCCTTTCTTCAAGTCCACATTGTCAGGCTTGACTCTAAACCCTCACCCATGCTTCTTAAACCCTCACCCATACCTCATTAATGCTTTCATAAATGAAGCATTAATGGCTCTTACATATTCCTTCCACCCATACCTCATTAATGAGTCTTACACCCTCATCAATGGCAACCCTTCTAGAGTCTTCTCCCCTTCCTCCATTTCTCCTATAAACAGGATGGATTTTGAGCTCAAATGGTCCTTTTTCTTTTAACTTGCTTTGGCCCTAAAATTGAAAGTCTTTTATTGTATTGTTGTAATGCTCCTAATTTTGAAGAATTGATAGCATCCTTATGCTGCCCATATTTGGAGGATTGAAGAAGCAATCTTATATTGCTCATGTTTAGGACTTTCATAGTGCTTTCTAGCTTAAATCTTAGTTACGTTGTTGTAATCTTCATTTCTAGAGCTAGATTGCATGTTTTGAATCATTTAGATTACTTTTCATTTGAATCTTCTATTCTTAGGTTGTATTTGTCACTGTAATATACATAATCTAAGGGCTATTATGTCATTTTTCATACTCCTCCTAAATAGGAAGCAATAGATCAATTTTAGTGATTGCTATGTTTGCTAACCCTTTTCTTTCACTAATGCAATGATTTATTGAAGTGTTATGTCTCTTAATAGGTACAAAAATCACACACACAGTACCCTATTAAAGGTTTTACATAAATTAGATTGGTTAAGATATACCCAGTATTTGGATTTCTAGCGCTCAATGCAATAGTATTAACAACTTACAAATCTCTACTAAAATGCATCAATTACAAATGTTGATCATACTCTATTTGCTCTGAAATACTCATGTTACCTCAATTCAATTTGTAACACTGCTCGGTTTTGCTCTGCTGTAACAAGATATCATCTCGGTGCTATCTACTCTAATTTATGTTCTTCAATAACAACCTTCTTTGTACTTTGTTACTTTCTCCCCTATTGTCTCCATCTCTCTCTTCTTCTATGTAAATCATCATTTAAGTAAAAGATCTATTGCCTCTTAATCTTATGTGTTAGGTCATTAATAAATTATTTCAACCATTAGATCTACTTTTTCGCTCGGTGACCGTGTCACTTTTACCTTTGTACTTGGTGTTTTTCTTGGAAATAGAAATCTTTGATTAACCACTTAATCTGCTTCTCAAATCTTCTCTTTGAATTATTTTGATAGTCTATTGTGTAACAAAATCATCATTGTGTATTGTAGAATCACAATTAATACTATAACAAAGTATTATATGCATCCTTATCGCTTTACAATCCATCAAGTAACTCGGTAGAGTAACTTATCTTCACTTGGTTAACTTGTTCTTTAGTACTCGGTAACTCTCAACTCAGTGTACTATTTTTTGTCTTAGTGTTTGGTAAAATATGTGCTCTCAGTGGAGTGTCTACGCTTTACTGACTTAATTTCCTTACTCAGTGTACATTGCCGACTGCTCATATGTTTTCTTTTCTACCTTTCACCGATTAAATCTTCTGATTCTTATGACTTTGTCTAAACTAATGACAATAAAATATTCTATAGACATAAAAAAAAATGGCTTAGGTTTTGAATCTCGTGAATGAGGTGACTCACTGGATAAATGGGTTTTGGACTCAGATTCAATATCAGAGGATTGGATTAAAGAGGATTGACCAGTTTCAAAAGAAGAGGCATTAATCAACTATTTACCTATAGTTTCAGGTCGAGACTGACTACCTCTTACATATTCAACCAATTTATCAAACTCTTTTAGGTTTAGTCTGAGGTATTCCATAGGAGAAATTGGATTTTAGATGATTTACAAAATTCAACCATATCAAAAGAAGTATCAGACTCAAGCGCCTTTAAAATTGAACATCTGGAGCTATTGAACTTTGAAATTTTGGACTATAAGTTTAAGTGAGAGTTTCTTTACCTTTATTCAGTACCTCTGGAGATGGTGTATTGTCATAAGATCTAGAGTTGCATTGGTTCCTTGTCATAATAGTGCATGAAGGTTCCTCCAGTATTACAAAAATGTTACCCTTCCCACCAAGAGGTTCAATCGCCAACCTCTGTTGAGAAGGATGGAGTTTCAATGTCTTACCATTGAGACCCACTGATTGGCTAGAGCTTCTTCTTGGGATATCTTGATAGGGTTTCTAAAATGGTGAATTTCCCTTTGGTAACTATCTTTTAATGGTGATTACAACATTTACTAATCTCTGCAACATGGGATCGGTAGACATAGAAGTTTGATCTTTAGGCATCTAAACCTCTCTTTTCCATTTACTGGTAGTAATAAAGTCATCTTCTAGTTCAATCGCTAGAGTTTGTGATGCTGCTAGGTCAACCACTCTCTATATTCTAATATGGAAGTGAATATATGGGAAAATAGAATTAATGAAAAATCACTTTTGATTCTCAATGGTAGATCTCTTTGTAGCAGGAATTTTGTTGATAATCTTATCATATTTAACTACAAACTCTCTCATTGGTTCATGTATTTCTTTCTTTAATTCAGTCAGTTGAGCTAATAGTGAATGTTCATCTTCGGCTCCCTTGAACCTCATTTCAAACCTTTTCTTCATGTCATTCCAATTGAAACAATAATTGTTAGGTAAATGGTAAAAGCACTATGAAAGATCATCAGTAAGAGTCTGTATGAAGAGTCTAACAACTATGTCCTTATGTTGAACTGCTAATACTCCACATGCCACATTAAAGGCATTCATATGTTCATCAGTTGTCTTATTACCATCACCATTAAACTTAGGCAAAAATTCCTTTTCTCCTTTTGGCAGGGTGTTCAATTGAGATCCTAGGTTAAAAGGACCTATAGTTTCTCCCCAAGGTTGGGCCATTACTTGATTATAAGGAGTAAAATTTATAACAATGGGGAGGATGGTATCGTGCAAGGTTAATTCTTGGCACACTAGTGAGGTGCTATTTTTTTGGTGGATAGGGAGGTCTACTTCTAGATAATCGAGTGGGTGTAAGGGTAGGTGCAAAGTTTAGATTTTGCAAGGCTTTAAAAAACTAGTCAACAACTCCTTCTTGTCTTAATGATCTAGTATATCTCTTCTCGACTCCAATTTTTTCAAATAAGGAATACAGTTATTTCTACTGATTGGTTGGGTGTTCTGGATGTCTTAGGGGTTGAAGAGAATTTTTAAGGGCTTGGTTTCTATCTTGATTCTCTTCTTGTCTTCTTCTTTTCCTTTCCAACAAGAATCTCAAATTAGCTACTAAATCCTCTTCTCTCTCTAACACCAAGCTTTCCCTTCTATAATCCTCTAGATTTCTTCTCATACGCCATGCTAATGTATTCAATTGACTAATAATATCTTCCTTCTCATCTTGAAATACAAAATTAGGTTGTAACAAAGGAAAGGTATTTTCATGGGGTAATACCATTGTATCCCATGTCAAGGCAAATGGCTCTCATTAAATAATGTTTTCTCAAATCCCCAGCATAGTCGCCAAAAATCTATTGGTTAAGAGATTTTTCCTTGATGAGTTTTACTAAATTAATGACTCTATTGCCTTCTTTTTTTAAACAAGAAGCAAATTGAACCAACAGTTGGGCGAACTACTCACAATTTACCCTATGCATAAAGGAGAAACTCCCTATATAATCTTCAAGGAATTAATCAAAAAATTAATGAAATCATAGGAATACTTTTTACCTAAAAGTAAGAAAGACATTCAACATCCATTCATCAATATGACATGAATATAATTAAAATCTCATAAATAGACAAAGTTCACAGATTTAGTATTGATTAGAATAACAATAATCAGAAAAAATCATATACTAGTTCCATTCACATGTACATACAATCAAATTATAAAGAAGTAAAAAATTATTTCCACCGAGGAATCAATCCCAACAAAGATACATTCAAAATATTTAAACTCGTAGATTTAAAATGATAGTAAATATGTTTTCATTCATAGATAAAACCCTTCTTATTCATCCACATATCTAACCAAAATTTAGTATATCAGTCTATCCATAGTTCAGACCTTTCCAAAATCTTAATTAACAATACTTATAGCCTGTAGGGATAACTGTCTTTAAAAAAAAGTTAATTAACTCCATCCTAGAGTGAGATAAAATAATTTTTGTGATAACCAGAGATAATAAAAAACAAGTAAAAAGGTAAAACCTAAAAAAAAAATTGTAATCCTACAACACGATCAGGGCTAAAGTGGTGCTGAAGAGTTTGTGGACTGATCTTGCCTAGATGAAATGCTACACTGGTTTTTCCACTTGAGGTGTATCATTGAAAAGGTGAGGATGACCTAATAATATGGCAGTTTGATATGTATTAGTTGCTACTTCCATATTTTCTTATATTTTCTAATTTGTGCCACCTTGTTCTTGTGGGATTCAAAATGATCTAGACAAACAATTAGCATAGAATCAATCCTTTCCACCTTGGATAAATCACCAGTTGTTAGGTTCTTAGTTTCCTTAACCAATTTTATCTTCTCCTTGAAGGATTTAATCATTTCTTTAGCATCCTCTACGATCTGTCCATCCTCCTCCATGAGTTGAATGCCAATACATTTCAGATCCTTATGCATTGCATCGACGAGTCCAGTTCATTCTTTAGACAATTTAGTTGACTCCTCAAGTCCCTAACCTATAATGGAGTTCCTCCATTAAATATTATTTTTAGAAACATACAACACATTATTATCTAGGACAGTCATAGAATTCAAAGCTAAAAGCTTTGTTATTACATATTTTTGCACGTCATTCATTTGCGCAATTACTGCCACCCATTTAGTCCTTTCCCTATCCTAGGAAGTTATTTCTACCTCCAATTCTTTACTCACCACAATAGCATTTTCATGTATTTTTCTCAAGACAGTGATATAATTATGTCCCTCCTGTATTATTGATTTCAACCATCATTGAAAATTCAGCAATGATTTTGTTTCTTTCAATTTGATCTAACAATTTTTGGTTCATAGGAGATTTAGAATCAAAGGTTATGGGAATTTGAGATAACAATTGTGGACTTGGATGATGTATTGTATCTATGTACTAGACCATAAGTTGTAGAGTTTTATTCAACTCTTTCTTGTCTCATTCATCCTTCCAAGTTCTGGAAATCATCCTCTTGGTAGAGGATGCCAGATATTTAGCATCAGTGTCCCTTGACGTGACTCCCAAGTCTACTTTTTCAATTATGAAATCTTTGTATAAGGAATCCTCTATAACTTTTTCCATGATAGGCCTCACTATCTCTTCCACCTAGTTCCCTGTGTCCTCATCAGCTTCTATCATAGCCTCCATTTTAAGTTTCTTGGACTTAGGTACTTTTCCAAGACATCTTCTTACCATATCATCGATTGGTACTATAACAGGAACCACACTATGTTTCTTACTGATGGAAACCTCTAACCATATAGAGGCACCTATAGAATCTTTTTATAGAGGTGTGCGGGTATGGGTTGGATCTAATATAGCCATATCATTCACAACTCTTGAAATTTCTACCATCTTTTCTTCTATCTCAACATTTTCTATTAGATGAGTTTTAGGAACCTGGCTATCCATAGTTTCAATGACTTATTCTTCCAATTCAAGGTCTACAAATGCATTTCTTTCTAGATTTTTATTGTTCTTCTTCTTTCTTCTAGACCGGGTAATACAAATAGGGGATGAGTGCAGAGAAAACTTCTTTGATTTCTTAACTCTTGCTTCCTTCGTCTTTGTTTTGGTTGAACCTGCAATATCAATATTAACAAATTGATTAGTAGGCGAAATAAGGGTCTATGAAGAAGAACCAATGTGTGTATTTTCATGAGCTTCAACTTCTAAGGCCAATTATTTCCCAATTCTACACTCTCTTAACCATTGTTTTGTTCATTTGATCACATTGAAGGTTCTGATTTGAACACTATCCTCTTCTTTATTCTTCCAGACAACTTTTGGGATTGGTAGAAATTGAACTTTGTCTATGAAATGGGAATCTAATAATTCCTCTCCTTCTTGTGTAACCCCAAAAATATTCATCACCAATTATATAGTAACAATTTTATTTAATGTAAATCTTGACCATAACCTAGTTCTGACCTTAGATTCGTCATTACAATTTTTTTAGTAATCCTCTAATTAGGGCATATGAATAAATCCTTTTGCAACATTTAAATGAGCGATGACATATCCTCTGCTATCAAACTTAGGTCTAGCCGTATAGTATTTCAAATTCAAATTTTTGAATTCTGACTCTAGGTTCAAAACATCAGAAACAAATTTGGAGCTATAAAATCCTAACTCCATAAGAAAAACTACTCAAAAATTTATTTTTCCTCCTAATATTTTATGAATACGAGCCATCTATCTACAAAATTCCATTAACACAAGGCTATCTAGAGAATACCTAGGTAATTTAAAGGCTTCACCTTCAAAGCCTCCAATTCTGGTATAGGTGAACCTCAGAAATTGGATAAAGTAGCTTCAATAGATACCTATAAATTGTATTGCCTCACCAACAATCTTCTGTTTCTATTCCCCTGTAACTCATAAACCAATCTTCCTGCAAAAAATTCATTTACCCTCACAAATTTTTTAGGATTTCTTTGTCACTGCAAATGAGGGTAATACTCATATACTTTCATCCCTTCAACCAAGGGTTTATGATACAAGCCTCACCATTCTTCGGTGCATGCTAAAATATAGAAAAGGTATGAAGACATGTAAAATCCCCTCATTCCAATGAAATTAATTAGGTTTTCATGTAGTTTATTTGCAATTACCTCAGCCTAGTCTAGGAATTTATCACCTCTAAGCAACACTTGAATGAAAAAATACATCCAATCTTCCCAGTAAAAAGAATGAGCATTACCTTTGATTATGTTTAACCAAACAAAAAATACCCTAACTTCGTTAATGATATTTTCACTAGTTAGTGGTTTTGGAAGTCTTGAACCTCCTTTCTGCACTCTAAGAAGCCAATGTCTAGCAATTACACTCTTGTAAACCTTTATATTTTCTAAGAAGAAAGAGTAAGACACATTGACGTCCTAATTGACCAATATTCATAGGGTTCTTTATCTAGAATCCTCATTGTAGCCATCACCGTTTCTCTATCAATTTTTTTTAATACATCGCCATTGGCACTTTGAATGCATCTTTCTTCCACATAATATTTGTTCATGCATTCTAAAACTAATTATGGGCAGGTGAGATGAACCTCCTACTGCAATATTATGAACATGCATGAAATAACATAAATATATAGCAACAATAGAACTCAAAGTGAAACTATTGATCGCGGGCCACTTCAAGGGGGTAACCTCCTTTGAGCAAGCTCAATACAATAAATTCATCAATACCCTTCAAAGGACTCAACACACACTTATATACTAAGTACAATCTAGAAAAGTATTACTACCTATGCATGTGGGATAATAAAATATACTCACAGGATGACTAACAAAGCATATGCGTCCAACAACACTACACTAACAAAATAAACATAAGGAACACACAAGTTCCTACCATCCCATCTCTCTTAGAAAAAATCTTTGTCCTCAAAGCTTAAGGTGTGGAAATTATTTCTGAATCTGAAGAAGGGGTTCCCATGTAGCATCCTCTGGTTGCATTTTGTGCCACTGAATCAAGACCTTAGAGATGGAGCGAGAGTGAAGTTGATGAGTGCGCTAGTCAAGGATTGCCTCAAGCTCCAAGATAATGGATCCTTCCTTATCCATTTCAGGGAGAGAATTTTGTGCTCTGACGTTGGTACCAAGAACTTTCTTGAGACAAGAAACATGAAATACTGGATGAATGCAGGAAGGAGGAAGTTCCAGTTTATAAGCAACCGAACCAATCTTCTGCAAAACCTTATATGGCGCATAAAATTTTGGGGCCAGCTTATAAAACCATTTAAAATTTAGGGAGGATTTCTTGTATGGCTATAGATGAAGAAAAACCATATCCCCAACTTGAAATGAGCACTCAGAATGGTGTTGATCTGCCTGCTATTTCATTCGATCTTAGGCCATGTGAAGATTATCCTGTAAGGTGCAAAGAATCTGATCCCTGGTGTGGAGAACTATGTCAACTCCCTGGACTGGTGAGCTTCTGGGAGTGTAGGGAAGGAGCACTAGAGGTTCCTGATCATAGACTGCTTCATATGGAGTCATTTTAGATGCAGTGTGGTAAGAGGTATTGTACCACCATTCAGCTAGAGGAAGCCACTTGGCCCACTGATGTTGTTGCTCGGAAGTGAAGTAGCAAAGATAAGTTTCCAAGAATTTGTTGACAATTTTAGTCTGACCATTGGTTTGTGGGTGATAGCCCAAATTCATCTTCAGTTTGGTGCCATTTTTCTGAAACAGTTCAGTCCAAAAATGACTGGTAAAATTTGCATGACGATCTGAGACAATGGAAGAAGGGAGGCCATGAAGACGGAAGATTTGGTCCATGAATATTTGTGTAACTAAGGAGGCAGTATAGGGGTGGCTGAGGGCACAAAAATGACTATATTTGGAGAGATGATTAACCACAACCAAGATCACTATCTTGCTGCCTAATTTAGGAAGCCCTTCAATGAAATCCATAGAAATATTAGTCCAAATCCGTGTAGGGATGGGAAAGGCTTCCAACAAGCCAGGAAGGAGGTTCGTTTCACCCTTGTGGCATTGGTAGGTATCACATTTAGCCACCATCTATTGAATCATCTATTTTATTCCTTTCCAAAAGAAGTTTCGCCTTGCCTGCTCATAAGTTTTGAGGAATCTTGAGTGCCCTGCCGAAGGAGAGGCATGGAGTTCATAAAAAATAGCCTATTGCAGATCTGGGTTCTAAGGAAGCTCTAGAGGACCCTTGTATCAAAGAGAAGCACCATCCCAAGAGTAATGTGGTACAATAGAAGGATTATTGGCCAACTAGTGAATGATTTGAGATAAAGAAGAGTCACTAACATAGCCCTGCTGAACAGATGCTAACCAATTGGGAATTGGCATAGAGATAACTGAAAGGAAAGCTTGATCATCAAATGTGCGAGAAAGAGCATCTGCCACAATATTTTCCTTACCCTTCTTGTAGGTAATCTAAAAATCATACCCCATGAGTTTGCTGACCCATTTCTATTGTGCAGGGGAGGATACCCATTGTTCCAGGAAGTATTTTAGACTTTGGTGATCGGTCTTGATGCAAAAATGACTCCCTAGGAGGTATGGCCGCCACTTCTGTACAATATGCAAAATAGCCATAATTTCTTTTTCATAAGTAGATAGGGCTAGATTCTTACTAGAAAGGGCTTTTCTAGTGAATGCAATAGGATGGTCATCTTGAAGGAGAACTACACCCGGTCCATTGCCGCAAGCATCACTCTCAATAGTGAAGGGCTTGGAAAAATCTGGCATAGCGAGAATAGGTGTACTGCACATAGCTTATTTCAGTTGTTCAAACACATTCTCAGCAACATGGGTCTAGGTAAAAGCATCATTTTTAACATAGCTGTCAATAGTGCGGCAATCTTCCCGTAATTCTTGAAAAACTTGCGGTAATAGCCAGTCATCCCCAAAAAAACCTGAAGGCTCTTGAGAGTTTTAGGATGTGACCAATTTTTCATGGCATCTATTTTTGTATGATCCACCCGAACCCCTTGGTGTGCAATAATATGCTCGAGATACTCCACTTCCTCCTGGCCAAACACACATTTAGACTATTTTGTACAGAGTTGATGATCAGAGAGAAGCTGCATTACAAGCTCCAGATGATGGAGATGCTCAGCCCAGGTTTTGCTATATATGAGGATATCATCAAAGAAGACCAGAATGAATTTCCAGAGGTATGGCCGAAATATTTTATTCATCACTACTTGAAATGTTGAAGGAGCATTAGTGAGGCCAAAGGGTCTGACTCAAATTTCATAGTGACCATCATGTGTGCAGAAGGCTATTTTAGGTATATCCTCCTCATTAACCCTAATTTTATGATACCCAGAATGAAGATCCAACTTGGAGAAAAAATGAGCGCCATGAAGCTCATCAAGAATTCCATCAACAACCAGAATGGGAAACTTATCCTTTATGATGAGATGATTAAGTGCTCAAAAATCAATGCAGAGTCGCCATGACCCATCTTTTTTATGGACAAGCAGAACTGGAGAAGAAAAGGAACTGGTACTAGGGAGAATAATACCTTGCTTCAGTAAGTCATGAACGAGCATCTCAATTTCAGTTTTCTAATGAAATGGGTAGCGGTAAGGCCTAATGTTGGGTAGAACACTGCCAAGAAGGAGCTGAATATGGTGGTCCTTTAGGCGAGAAGGGGAAAATCCCACAGGTTCAGTAAATACACTTGAATACTTATCCAAAATTTGTTGTAGATCTATAGGAGTACTAGAGATCACTGATGGCTGCATCTGAATGGAATGGAGCTGAGTGATGACACCATGTGAATTCTTCTTAAGAGGTTTTTCCATATGATGTGAACTGATGATGTTGAGAGACCCGGGCTGTAAGCCTTTCAAAGTGTGTTGTTTCCCATTGGCTAAAAACTACATCCAAAGATTAGAAAAATCCCATAGAATGGGGCCAAGAGTGCGTAACCATTGGGTGCCCAAAACCACATCACATCCACCTAAGGGAAAGGAAAACATGTCAGAGCATAGGTTATAATATCCAATAGAGAGACACACATTGCGACATTTCCCTTTGTAAGGTAAAGTGCCCCCATTGGCAATCATGACTTCAAAGCTAGAGCAGGGATGGACAAAGCAATCAACCTATTTGGCTATTTGGGGGTCAATGAAGTTACGAGTGCTACTAGAATCAATGAGTATAGTAAGAGGGATCTTCTTGAAGAAACCCTGAACCCACATGGTTTGTGGAGTAGTGACTCCTGTCAAAGCATGGACAGATATCTCTGGTTGAGCTTCTGGCAAAGGAGGGTCAGGTTGTTGAGGCTCAACCTCATCATCTAATATTTCGTGAGCATCGACATATTCTTCCAGTTCAGGTGGAGAGTCCACATCCAAGAGATAGAGCTTTTGCTGAACACATCTATGGACCCAAGACCATTTCTCATCACAATTATAAGAAAGTCCTTTTTCTCACATGGCTTGCATCTTTGATTTAGACAAGTGCTTGATAGGAGTAGTTCTGGGAGCTGGCGTGACTTGAGGGTTGTGAGAACTCATATTTTTGAATGGAACAAAATTAGATCTGGAACATTGTAGAGCACTAATCTTGTCCTCTGTTAACTTATCCAACCCAAGGGCTTCCATCATTGTAGTGGGTTAGAACATTTTTACTTCAGATCAAAGTGCATCCTTCAGACCACTGACAAAACAACTGTGGAATAATTCATCAGACAATCCCTCTGTGTGATTAGCTAATTTTTCAAACTCTGTTTGGTATTCTCTTATAGTACCTATTTGGTGCAGTTTAGTGAGTTCTCCTATGAAGTCATCAAAAGCACTAGGGCCAAAGTGCTCCAAAAGGAGTGTGCACAATTTTGTCTATGTTGGGTCTACATTAGCCTTGATGTACCAATGGAACCATTGAAGAGCTTCATGTTCCAAATGAAAAGATGCAAGCGGGACTTTGTTGTTATCCAAAGTACTATGCAAGATAAAATACTACTCTACCCTGTAAATCCATCCAGTCAGATCAGCACCATCGAAGTGAGGAAAATCAAGCTTTGGTCCACAAAAATTTCCAGAAGAGAACCCAACGTCTCCAGAATGGTTTCGGTTCATGGCTGAATGCTGAAGAGTGAGACCAAGAAATTTTTCATCCAGATCTTGAAGTTTGGTTTTGAGGGATGCAAGTTCCTCCTCCATGATTTTTTCTCTTGTACATGTAACAACCATAAATCACTTTTTTTTTTTTTTGGAAATGGGTAGAAAATGAGAAACATAAACTTTTTCAGTTAGGGCAAAATTGGATTTGGGCAAAACTCAGATGGTAAATGTGTGTTTGACGAGTGGTTGGACACTTTTTGATGAAAAGGGAAAAATAAAAATGAGGGTTTCAGGGTTGGGGAGGCGGAATGGGACGAGTGGTCCAAGAGGCACAAGGGAGCAGAATTAGGAATTGAACCTTGTGGCCCGATTTGGTGGCGATTGGCTGAGAAGTGAAAAAGTTAGGGCAAACCCTAAAATTAGAGAAATGAGGGATTTAGGACTTTGATATGTGGAATTTGGGGTAGGGTATTCAAGGAAGGAAGTATGCAAAATGGTATTTCGGGGGTTCTGAGGAACTTTGAGCTGAAACAGGAAGAAAGAAAGGAAGCTATGGCTAAAAAATGGAAAAAATACTTAATAATCAAAAAGAAGTGCTGCAGTAACAATTGACTAGAGGAAAATACTCAAATACTTAATAACTAAAAAGAAGTGCTATAATAACAATAAATACTAGAATTGAAATGAACCCGGATGTAAAAAAGGAACCTAAAGGCCACAACGGAAATTTTTTTGATGTAATTCTCACCCAGCGAGCCCAAGAAAGTGCTCTGATACCAGATGAGATGAACCTCCTACTACAATATGATAAACATGCACAAAATAACAGAAATATATAGCAACAGTAGAACTTAGAGTGAATCTATTGATCGTGGGCCACTTCGAGGGGGTAACCTCCTTTGAGAAAGCTCAATACAATAAATTCACCGATACCCTTCAAAGTACTTAACACACTTATATACTAAGTACAATCTAGAAAAGTATTACTACCTATGCATGTGGGATAATAAAATATACTCACAGGATGACTTACAAAGCATATGTGTCCAACAACACTACACTAACAAAATAAACAAAAGGAACACACAGGTTCCTACCAGCAGGGTGCAATAGCAGGGAATGCAAGAACTTCAACTAAATCACTTTTCACAATTGTATCTATCATCGAACCTTCTTCTGGGTTTTTATTCCTTTCTACAAATTCCCCTAGGTTAACCTAAATTAGGGATGTGTCATGCATCTCCATAAGGGCACTTATCAGGCAAGAAGTACACCCCTATTTGGACAAAATAGCCTCGTGGATACCATTACAATTCAATAGAGGATTCTAGAATAAAAAGAACTTGAGTGGTGCATGAGCACCTAGGCTAAAATCCCTATGTTTTTTTGTGGCTTGTACTGTCCCTAGCCAAGTCAATTGTTTTCTTTTTGACCTTAGAAGGCCTTGCATGTTTGTACCTAGTTGGATCAGACTAGGATCAATCCAACTAGATGTTTAAGGTTTTGAGTGTGTTTAGTGTAATTTAGCCTAAAAAGGGAATTTGGGGTCAAGAAGCTTAAAATGATTAACATGGATTAGATTTGTGCCTAAGAAGTCCTTTATGATGTTTTTACATCATGTCATAATGATTATATGTCATTAAGCTAAGTTTTAGGCAAAGATGTAAAAGTTGCTAAAATATTGCTTGACAACATTTTGCAACTTTGCAATGTTGTTCGAAAACATTGTCAAGTTTGATTCCATTCGGTGAGTGGAAAATTTAGTTAGTGTAATTGGCCTATAAACATGGAAAAGGCATATTAAACCATGAGGATTCCCATTTCCCGAGGCTAGGTGGTATGTAGAATAATTGAAGTTTTCTAATTTTTCTTTGTAACTTTGTGTTCAGTATATAGTGAATGTTTTTGATTTCATGCATTAGTTAATGGATTGAATCATCAAGTTTTGTGTTGGATTATTGTATCTAGGATAGTTTCAGTATGTTTTTCTTTGGTTTTAAGTTACTAAGTGTTCATTTGCATAGGTTAGGAAATTATTTTGTTAGTGTACATTCTACTGGTGTTGTTCAGACAGTTTTGAGAAAAATGACCCCCCCATAAATCCCCACAGTGCATTTCATCATGGAATGGAGGAATATGGAAGGCGAGCCTTTGTATAGTGTATATATAGTAGGAGAGGTTCAAGAAATTTGTTTAGCTAATTTTCATGGCAATCCCTAGGCGAGATTGGAGTGCCCGACTAGGAGATTGTTATTGTTTTATGGTGTTTGATTGCAGGGATACCATTGCGAGAAAGAAACCAAGAAAGGTTTTGTAAACCCAAAGGTCACATAGGCCCCTCCTAGGAAGGAGAAGGCTATACCAATCCATCTTGATACATTTCTAAGCATAAATCATCCAACTGCACTTATTTAGCCCAATTAGCCCTAGTTGTCCTTAATTCTAGGAATCTATTGTACAGACACCCAAGGAGCCTAAGACATAGAAAATCCTTTGAGTCTTGGAAAAGGGTATCTAAATCCCACTTTGTTTTTTGGGTTGTTTTGGGTTATTCTGCAATAATTGGGGAAAAGTGTCAGTTAGGGCTAGTAGAGACATTAGGCCTAAAAGTCAAGATTGAAGGTAAATTGGGAGATCATTTGGAAACGTTATGTTACCTAGTCACCAATGGGATCATATGGATCCTAGGAATATTTTGAACATGATAAGTATCCTTGTAGACAATTGTGGAGTTGAGAAGTTGAAAATGTACTTGGAACCATCCAAGGAGTGAAAGAGTATAGTGCAATTTGGTGATAGTTGTCTCCTTGTGAAGCACAATAGTTACCTACTCTCAGAGTGGTATTGGATTAGTCCAAGGATAGTTTAGTAAGGAATAAAGAGACCCTAAGAGAAAGCATAGGGTCTTGAGAAGGCTAGGAATAGTGGAGGTCCTAGGAAGCTTGTGCTAGCACACTTGGTCACATTTATCAGATTGGTATCAGAGCTAATAATATTTGGCTTGTGGTGAATGTTTAAACCACCAGAGTCAGTAGGAGAGTCTGAAATGGTGACAAATGTAGAGTTGGAAAATAAATTGGATGAGTAAGAAGAAGAGAAAGAATATATTTCTTAGAGAAAGATTAGCATAATTGGAACACAAAGTGGACCAAGTAGAAGAAAAGACTGAGGAAGTGAAGGATAAGGTTGAAGGAAAGAGTAAGGAGATTGCCTTAGATGATGAGGTCCCTGAAGATGACCCTATCCTCACTGAAGAACCATTTTAAAAAGCACTAAAGGCTTTGAGTGGTAAGGCATTGGAAGGAGTTCCTATCTTCAGTGGAAAGATGGAACCAAAGATAGTCCTAGATTGGATTGAAGGACTAGAAAACCACTTTGAATGTGATGGTATAACCGAGGAATAGAAAGTGAAAGTAGAAAAGGCTAGACTAAGAGGATCTGCACTCACTTGGTGGAACTTTATCCAAGATGAGAGAGATAAGGAAGGAAAGAAACCCATAGCCACTTGGAAAGCTATGGTAACCAAAATCAGAGAAGCATATGTACCTGAAGATTATGAGATTCAGTTGCATAAAAGGAGACAAAGTCTTAGGCAAAAAGACTTGGATGTTAACTCTTACACTGATGAGTTTCAAAGGCTATGTATGAGATCAAGGGTTTCAAAAGAATAATGTGTGAAGGTAGATAGATACCTTATGTTAAGGAATATATGATCAAAAGATGTAATATATATTATTCATAATTTATATGTTGTTGTAGAATACAATTTCCTTGGTGATTGATTGATTCCACAAATATATTTTTAGTATATATATTAATACATAAAGTCATGACCATACATGGTAGTTGCCATGTAGGTTCATGACCCTACGTTAACTTAATCATAATCCACCAATAACTGCAGACGACATATTTGATTTAAATGACTTTGTGTCGTTTCAAAACTAATACTTGTTACATGATAATATCATATTCTGTAAACATATTACAGATACACGATAATCATCATGGCTGTAATATCAATACAAACCATGATGCTATCATGTACTATAATGTGTTACAGTAACACGATAACTATCGTGTGACTGTACTCACACTACAGTGCATGATACTTATCATTCTGTAGTAAGTATATTAACAACATTTAATATATTCAATCGGTTTCTATCGTATGCACATAATAATAATACTAATGTGTATGTGTGTGTCTATATATATATATATATATATACTGATAATTATTTTTCATACTTAAACACGAATGAATCTATATTTCAACACTCCCTCTTAGTGAGAGGGGGTTTAAGATGTATTGAAGAAAGTCATAGTATTTCATGATTACCGACACAATTTAGGACAACATAAAGAAGTCAGCATCATGATATAAACTTAGACATTTCAGTATCATGATATCTGACACAATCCAGGACAACCTATTACGATGTCAATCATGATATATGAGTTATTACATTAGACAATAATAACATCCCAGCATCAAGATATCCGGCACAGTCCAGGACAACCGTTAGGGTGTCAATCTTGAAGTTTGGTTAACTATTGTCAAGATTGTCACCTTGTAATAGTAACCCCATTATATAGAAAATCATCATCTTCTTGATCACAATTGAAATATTTAAAAATAAATTTTATTTATATTCATGAATATGAAGTACAAAAGTAGGAATCTTATCAACAAGTTTAAAGTCTAGTCATACCATTTTTTTCTCCTGAAGTATTCTACCTTCAGTTTTGCAAGAGGTTTGGTAAAGATGTTAGCATTTTGTTCCTTAGTGCTGATATAGACTAGTTTAATGATGTTTCTATCAACCATATATCTTATGTAATGGTAAGGAATCTCCATGTGTTTTGATCGATTATGGAAGACTGGATTTACTGAGAGTTTGATGCATCTTTGATTATCACAATGAATAATGGTAGGTACTAGAGGTTTTCCAAAGAGATCAAACAATAGCTTCCTTAACTAGACTTCTTCTCTAGCTCCTATGGAGGAAACCATGTATTCTGCTTTAGTGGAACTCTGAGCAACAACTGATTTTTTTCTGCTAAACCAAGATATCATTGTTAATCCTAAACTAAAACAACATCCTGCGGTGCTCTTGCAATCTGGGAACTTCCTGCCCAATCTGAATTGGAATAACCCCGAAGTTGGATATCAACCTTTTAATACTTCAAACCAAGTCCAATGGTTCCTTGTAAATATCTCATAATGTGCTTAGTGGCCATCAAGTGTATTTTCTTAGGTTTGCACATGAAGTGACTTAGTAAATTTGTTGCATAACATATGTCAGGATGTGTGTTTACTAGATACATGAGAGATCCAACAATTTGTCTATATGGTGAAGGATCTGTAGGCTCAAAATATTTGGCTTCACTTTTTAGCTTTTATAGATTTGTTTCCATTGGGGTAGCCAATGATTTACAATCCATCATTCCAAATCTAGTTAGGATGTTAGTTGTATACTTTTCCTGATTTAAGAAAATGTGATCTTCCTTTTGCAAAATATCTAGACCTAAAAAATAATGTGGTAGGCTCATATCCTTCATATCAAACTTAGATGCTAGATCTTGTTTGAATTTTGTAATCAAGTGATCTTCTCCTATTATGAGCAAGTCATCAACATATAGAACTAGAATTATCACGTCTTCATTTTTTACCTTGAAGTAGATGTTAGGGTCTGCTATATTTTTGGAGTACCCTAGTTTGGTGAGATAGATGTATATCCTTTCATACCATGCTCTGGGGGCTTATTTAAGGCCATAAAGATATTTCTTTAATTTACAAACATAGTGGTTCTTATCATGTGTGACAAAACCTTCTGGTTTCTCTATGTATACTTCTTCCTCAATTTTCCCATTCAGAAAAGTTGTCTTGACATACATTTGGTGTACTTTCCATCCTTTAGATGTTGTGATTGCAAGAATGGATATTACATAGGTGTATTGAGCTACGGGAGAAAAGGTTTCTTCATATTCAATCCCAACCTTCTATGAGAATCATCTGGAAACAAACCGGGCTTTGTTTTTTCAATACTGCCATCTAGAGCATATTTGATCTTGAATAACCATTTTGAAGAGACAACTGATTTGTTTTTGGGTCTGGATATAATGTCCCAAACATCATTTTTCATAATGGACTGATACTCTTCAATCATGGCTTCTCTCCAAGCTTGTTTTGTTAATGCTTTTCCAACACTGTCAGGTTATGATTCTTCAAGCTCAGATCGAAGGACAACATAACATTTTTGTGTTCTTGTTCTCTTGTTTTCTCTGAATATTTGATCTGGCTCTACATTATTTTCTTCAAACATTTGTCTTTCTCATAGAGGTCTCTTTTATTTGATATTCCATTATTCTCAACATTTGGACATGTAGGTTCAGTGTTTGAAGATGTAGGCTCAAAATTTGAAGATCTAGGTTCTGAATCTATTATTTTATTCTCCCTCTCATTCTCAGTTGTAAGATCTTTATCTAGATCTATTATGGAATCATCCTCAGTATCTGTGGATATGAATTTTTCTTCAAAATTTACATCTCTACTAATTTCAACTGATCTCTGGCCCTAGATATAAATTTGATATCCCTTAGTTTCCTCACTATATCCTACAAATATACCCTTCTTCCCAGAGGGTTCTAGTTTAGTTCTCTTTTCTTTTGGAACATGAATGTAAATAGGACAACCAAACACTCTTAGATGGCTTAAGTCTGGTTTGTTTTCTATGAATACTTCTTCTGGTGTAGTATTTTCTAGGATAGCATGGGGACACCTATTGTGTATGGATACTACTGTGTTTGCAACTTTGACCCAAAAAAAGATGTGAATATTTTGGTCATGCATCATGGTTTTTTTTCTTCGATAATGGTTCTATTTTTTATTTCTGCTACTCCATTCTGGTGAGGATTATATGGTACAGTACACTCCATCTTAATCCCAATAGATTCACAAAATTATTTGAAGCTATTGGAAGTATACTCACCTCCATTGTCAGACCTTAGAATTTTTATTTTCTTTCCGGTTTGATTTTTAACTAGTGCTTTGAATTATTTGAACTTAGATAGAACTTCATTGGATTCTTTTAGTTTTAGGAAGTATATCCAAGTTATTCTACAGTAATCATCAAAAAATATTACATAGTATAAGGCACCTAACAAGGAGTGAGTTGACATAGGCCCACATAGGTCTGAATGAATAAGTTGTAATACATTTTTAGATTTGTGTTCACTTGTAGGGAAGGACCCTTTTGTATTTTTTCCTAAGGCACAACCTTTGCATATGCCTAAGTGTTCAGGTTTAAGATGTGGTATCCTTGAAGTGATTCTTTTTAGGGTTGGAAGAGAACTATAGCTGATATGGCCTAACCTTTTGTGCCATATCTCATTATTGTTTTGAACTTCATGGCTTAAAGAAATTTTCTATTCACCACATAATTTATATAGACTACCATCCCTAGAACCTATAGTAATGGCATTCTTGATATTGGAATTTTTAGTCCAGAGAATAAATTTATCTTCATTTAATGCGACTCTATATCCTTTATTAGCTAGTCCTGATATGGAGATTAAGTTTCTTTTTATTCTAGGAACATATAGTATTTCCTTTAACTGTAAGGTCACTCCTCTTATCTTGATTGAACAGGTCTCAATTCCTTTCATAGGATAAGTAGAGTTATCACCAATTGTAAATTATTCTGAGGACTTTAAATGTTTCAAATTGATCCCTAGATCTACTGATATTTCTAGAGGCTCCACTATCAATTATCCAAGTGCTTTTATTTGAGTTTAGTTCACTTGATAGAGCTAGGAAGAAGAGTGGGTTTTCCATTTCTTTGACTTCAGCTAGTGCAACTTGAATCTTCTTCCTTTCCAGGAAATATTTGTGAATATGTCCATATTTCTCACATTTGTAGCATTGTACTTTTTAAAGATCCATTTTATTAAAGTTTTTAGTGCTTCTTTTCCTTTTGGAGAATTTCTTCTTTTTGTTAGACATGTGGAGTGCCAGAACTTCACTTTCTTTTCTAGGTCCTATTTCTCTTGAGATTAATCTTGATTCTTCTTGAGTGCAATCATTTTTTAGTTGTTCAAATTTTGGTAATGGAGGTCTTGCACTTATACACTGAATGAAATATTCCCAGGAGATAGGTAATCCTCTTAGAGAAATTAAGGATAGTTCTAGATCATCCATTTTATTTCCAATAGTAAGGAGTTGATCCCTTATTTTTGAAATTCTCAGGAAGGAAGAGGTAATTGTTTCCCCTTTGTTCATTTTTATATTCATAAGTTGTAGTTTCAGAGGCAAAAATCTACTAGCATTATTGATTTCAAATGTTTCTTGAATGGTTTTGAATATTTCAAAGGCAATAGTTAATCTTGAAATGCTAGGAAGTATAGATTCTTTGACAGAGTCAATAATCAATTTCCTAGCTTTGTTATTACACCTTTTCCAAGTAGATTTTTCTACTTCATCTTCAGGTATCTGGGGTTCTTTCTCTATATAGTCCTCCAATTCAAGTTCTAAAAGAAGAGAAATAATTCTAGTTTTCCAAGATATGAAATTTGATGCACCCTCAAGTCTATATTCCATTCTCATGCCATGAGCCATTTTGTTTTGTTATAATAAAAACAATTTTATAATGTCTATATAATATAATAAGAAAAATGAATATATATATCTTCTCTAATAACTTTTCTCTGATACCATGTTAAGGAATATTAGATAAGAAGATGTAATATATATTATTAAGAATTTATATGTTGCTGTAGAATATAATTGCCTTGGTGATTGATTGATTCCACAAATATATTTTTAGTATATATATTAATACGTAAAGTCATGACCATACATGGTAGTTTCCATGTAGGGTCATGACCCTATGTTAAATTAATCATAATCCACCAATAACTGTAGACAGCATATTTGATTTAAATGACTCTGTGTCATTTCATAACTAATACTTGTTAGAAGATAATATCGTGTGCTGTAAACATATAGTCGGAAAATGGAAGCACTTCCATGGTAGACTAGTTTAGCCTTTTGAGTAAGTGGTTTGGGGTCATATCAATCACCTAGAATGGGTTCCTGATCTAGACCTGGCTTTTCCCCTATTTTGCCCCCCCTTTCCACTTCTTTCCAACCTGATTTTTGCATCCTGGACTGCAGATTTGAGATCTTTGACCTCAGGGTCAGTGTCGACCTTTTGGGTCTATGTCAACCTCAACCCTGACCTAGGTCAAGGTCGACCTTGACCCTGACCTAGGTCAAGGTCGACCTCAACCTTGACCCAGGGTTCAAACTTTGGGGTCTTCCAGTTTCTGGATGTCGGTCTTTGAAAAAGTATTTTCCCGCTTCCGGGTCAGCTGTTTCAGGTTCTGAAGTGTCGATTCCTAAATTATATTTAATATAGGTCCTCCTCTAGGGGTAAAGGCTTTAATTAGAATTTAGTTCTCCTATTTCGGCCTCCTTAGAAGATTGTGCCCTAATTTCATATAAAAGGGAGCTTTCTCCTCTCATTTTCTCTAAGTCTTCTAATGGTGATCAAGCATTCTCAAGACATCTTCAAGTGTGATTCAAGAAAGCAAGCAATAAATATTTCAAGCAAGCATTCATTCATTCAAGTATCCATTTTCATGAAGGAGATCCATTGGAGGCCATTTAAGGATTGAAGCTACATGGTGCCCTTTGGTGATCTCTCCAATCCACCTTCTTCCAAGCCTATTCCAAATTCAAGAACCCATTCAAGACTTGGTGTTGGAGATCTATTAGAAAGAGATTGAAGACATCCTACCTTTCTACATTCCACATTTTGATATATACTTGTGGATTCAAGGAATCAAATCCACCACAAGGACTTTTACAAGCAAGGTGAACTTATGCATTTACTTTGTCCATTTCTGCAATTTCAATTACATATATTTAAGGTTAATTCAAAAAATAGGGTTTGACAAAGGAAAACCCCTCCCCACAACAAAAAAAACCTCTTTTTCTTGTAGGTATAGGTTCGGGACTATGAATTTGAACCTAGATTTGGATACCCTTTTTGGCAAACTTTCAGGATCTGCGAACAGAGTCACTTTCGGATCTGTGCAGGTCAGGGTCGACATTATTGGGTCATGGTTGACATTTTTGGGTCAAGGTCGACCTTTTTCATAAGATGACATCAGAATGAAAAATGATTTCTGGGTTTTGTTTGTCTTTGTATTCCAGTTCTGGATCATACTTGAGTTTTTCCAGAAATAGCCTACAGACCTCAAAAAAAAACATTCTTTGATCTGCACTATTTTAAGGTTGGTACTTCATCTCATCCATTTCAATTCCTAGAACTATCATATACATTCCTTTCTAAAATGGGAATTTAAGATCTTTCCTCTTTGCTCTCATTTCCAAATGATTGATTCATTTGTGCATTGATCCTTTTCGGGTTGATCAATTTGGATCTTTCCTTTGTGCATCTTGGGATAGAAGAGGAATATCTTATCTTTCCCCCACTTATTTCAAATGTTACATGTTCTTATGTTACACATTATTACATAGTAATATTTTATATGTTACATTTTGGTGAACCCGCGATAGACAACACTTTCTTTTTGGTGTTAGATTTGCATCTTATGTTATATCTTACATGCATTTAAAAGTAGATTTATTTTATGCTCTTGCATTTATATATCAAAAATTAAAAATCACAAATTGATTTAAAAATACAAAAACATTTACATTTTTTATGCTTATAGATTTCATTTGAATGCATTTGGATGTATTTAAATCTATTTTCTATGCATTTCTTTATTCATTATCATGTTGCACAAGTTGTTTCAAGTGTTGTCCAAACATCCTTCTATAACTTTTGGGATTAAACAACATCCTCCTCTTACCTTACCATTGCATGGTTTTACACCTAGAGAGACTTTATTTAGTACATGTGATGTTGCTTTGTCTTCTCTTATATTAC
>MU228382.1:713899-724344 GCA_018584345.1 Thuja plicata | reverse complement strand
ATTTAGTAAAATCAATGTGTTAATTTCATATGAGAAATAGTTTAACTCCTAGATAAATTCTTTTACAAAGATTATGCTTAAAATGTTTATGAGAGAAGGTTTAGGGAATATTGATGGAATTAATTGGCTAGTAATCAAAGGATAGCATTTATATTTCTCTCTACAGAATTTTAAAGGTTGTGCGATAAGAGTTAGTACACTTAATGATCTTAAAATAATTATAAATGTACTATTAGGGAACCTTGGAAAGATTTTAAGTTAAATGATGTTTATGAATTGGTCATGCAAATCTTTTAAAGTTCAAAATTTTTCATAATTCATTACTTAGGTTTTCATTTCTAAAGAGAATCTTTGTTCTCTTTCCTGGTTCCCTTGCGGGGAATGACATCATTACCTTACCTATCAAAGTAGGTCTAGTCATCCTGAATACTCCTTTTCATGTTATGACTGGACCTCTTAATTATAACCTTCTTTTGGGTAGATCTTGGTTGCATGAGATGCATGTTGTTCCTTCCACCCTTCATTGTAAAGTCAAATTTATTCACAACAACATGGTGTATACACTTCATGCAGATGATGCGCCAAATCCTTGTTTGAATGTTCACAATAATCCTATTCCTAATAGTAATCCTTCTTCCTCTAATGCTCTTCCTGGAGATGATTGGGGAACCCTTGATTTTAATCCTACCTTTGTTGGAGAATATAAGGTTTCCGATCTTGATTTTATGAAGCCACAAAGAGAGTTTGAACAACGAGTCTTTTCTTCTACTTCTCATTACCTTCATAATAACTTTGTCGCTGCTTCTAGCCACTATGAATATATCAAACCTACTAGTAATGACATAGTGACTACTAAATTTCCATTGAATCCTTCTGATATGGCTTCTCATTATGGTCCTGGTTATCATTTACTAGTTAAACAAGGATTCCACAGTCAAGGATGTGGTAAGCATAAACAGGGAATTCAAATTCCCTTATAGAATGGGGGGCATGAGCATTCTTATGAACACATCAATAACAAGATCTCAAATAACACTTCAAAACATGATGAACCTATGAAGTAATTTGACCAAGAAGATCTTTTGCCTAAACTCCTTTGTGCTAAGATGATTATTAGAACTAAACGCAAAAAGAAACGTAGTCCACACTTGAAGACTCTACCTTTGTGTTTATATCATAGATTTCATGATCACTCTACTAATGAATGTCATGATTTACATTATAAGATTAGGCAGCTCATTGATAGTCAAGTTATTTATATATCATGTGACAATGAGTTGTGTTTCAATCCTGTTTTCTCTAAATAACATTTAGGTTCCTATTATGGAACTCCATATTCTGTAAACAATATTAGCCTAATATTTGGGGGCTCATTGTCTTGCATAGTATTGTGAGCGATATAATAGGTCCCCTTTCATCCTTGTTCCCATGCTTGGGGGGAAAGGATGACATCTCCTTCTTTTCTATCTTTCCAGGATTCACTTTTCCCTTGGTTAAGTAGTATTTATCTATTATGTGATATCCAATCGTACATGAACATTTTGGTTTGCATTGAGGATTTATGTCCTTGATCACAACTTATTTCATTATTTGACATTGGGTTTCCATGGTTGATAAATCTCTCACCTTGGAAACTGAATACTATGCTATCCCTCACAAGGGTTACTTTTTCACTTCTTGCATGATATCTCTTTGCATTCATCTCTTCCATGGCCTCATAGGAGCTGTGACATTCTTGGCTTGGACTGGGTGTTGTCTATGGATATTGGCTTGATGTTGAAGAAGTCTTTATCCTTGTTCTTTTACTTTCCTTAACATGTCATAATAGTATGTACTTTGCCATATTAAGGAGGGGGGCATATATACAACCTCCCTCGTTTTATATTATGCATTTTTGTTCTAACATTTTGTTTTGCAGCATGCTAAATCCTCTGAGGGTAACACACATAAGTTGCTAAATCCTAAAGAGATACACATTCAATTACAATTCAATATGCTAAATCCTCAGAGGGTAACACACATAAGTTGCTAAATCATGAAGAGATACACATTTTACAAATGTATTCCATGGTGATATAAGGATATGGATCCATGGGTACTTCATAAAATCCATCAGAAGATGCACTACATACATGCACAAAGCCGCCATAAGGCACACAACTTTATGGGGTGACTATCAAGTGCTTTCTTGATGGGCCATCCTATCCTTTTTGTGGTTCATAGTGAGATACACACATCTTACTGGGCGAGATAACCACTCCTCTCTCTCTCTCTTTCTCTTTGACCAGTGATGTCTCTCTTATGGTGATCTTAGGGTTGATAAAGAATTAAGTCTCTTGGGGGCTTGAGGATTTCTTTGTCCCTTCTGATTCCAATAAGATTGTCTATTCTTTATGATTTCCTTTACCAAGAGTTTGTGTTGAGTCCATACTCTTGCTAAAGTGGGGGCTAAATGTATAGTCAGAAAATGGAAGCACTCCCATGGTAGACTAGTTTAGCCTTCTGAGTAAGTGGTTTGGGTTCATATCAAGCACCTAGAATGGGTTCCTGATCTAGACCTGGATTTTCCCCTATTCTGCCCCCCCTTTCCACTTCTTTCCAACCTTATTTTTGCATCTTGGACTGCAGATCTAAGATCTTTGACCCGAGGGTTAGTGTCAACCTTTGGGTCTATGTCAACCTCGACCCTGACCTAGGTCAAGGTTGACCTCGACCTTGACCCAGGGTTCAAACTTTGGGGTCTTCCAGTTTCTTGATGTCGATCTTTGAAAAAGTATTTTCCCATTTCCGGGTCAGCTGTTTCGGGTTCCGAAGTGTCGATTCCTAAATTATATTTAATATAGGTCCTCTTCTAGGGGTAAAGGCTTTAATGGGAATTTAATTCTCCTATGTCGGCCTCCTTAGAAGATTGTTCCCTAATTTTCATATAAAAGGGAGCTTTCTCCTCTCATTTTCTCTAAGTCTTCTAATGGTGATCAAGCATTCTCAAGACATCTTCAAGTGTGATTCAAGCAAGCAAGCAAGTAAGATTTCAAGTTCATTCATTAAAGTATCCATTTTCATGAAGGAGATCCATTGGAGGCCATTGAAGGATTGAAGCTACATGGTGCCCTTTTGGTGATCTCTCCAATCCACCTTCTTCCAAGCCTATTCCAAATTCAAGAACCCATTCAAGACTTGGTGTTGGAGATCTATTAGCAAGAGATTGAAGAAATTCTACCTTTCTACATTCCACATTTTGATGCATACTTGTGGATTCAAGGATTCAAATCCGCCACAAGGACTTTTACAAGCAAGGTGAACTTATGCATTTACTTTGTCCATTTTTGCAATTTCAATTACATATATTTAAGGTTAATTCCAAAACTAGGGTTTGACCAAGGAAAACCCATCCCCACAACAAACAAACCTCTTTTTCTTGTAGGTACAGGTTCGGGACTATGAATTTGAACCCAAATTTGGATACCCTTTTTGGCAAACTTTTGGGATCCGCGAACAGAGTCACTTTCAGATCTGTGTAGGTCAAGGTCGACATTATTGGGTCAGGGTTGACATTTGTGGGTCAAGGTCAACCTTTTTCATAAGATGAAATTAGAATGGAAAATTATTTCTGGGTTTTGTTTGTCTTTGCATTCCAATTCCGGATCATACTTTAGTTTTTCCAGAAACAGCCTACAGACCTCAGAAAATAGAGTTCTTTGATCTGCACTATTTTAAGGTTGGTACTTCATCTCATCCATTTCAATTCCTAGAACTATCATATACATTCCTTTCTAAAATGGGAATTTAAGATTTTTCCTCTTTGCTCTCATTTCCAAATGATTGATTCATTTGTGCATTGATCCTTTTTGGGTTGATCAATTTGGATCTTTCCTTTGTGCATCTTGGGATAGAAGAGGAATATCTTATCTTTCCCCCACTTATTTCAAATGTTACATGTTCTTATGTTACACATTGTTACATAGTAATATTTTATATGTTACATATATATATACTGATAATTATTTTGCATAATTAAACATGAACGAACCTATATTTCAATACCTTAATGGTCTAAAGTGGATTATACAAGATGAACTAAGTTTTCTAACTCCTACCACTGTCTAGAGATGCCACCAAATTTCCATAAAGGTGGAAGAGAAGTTGAGAAAGAAGAAAGACTCAAGAAATACAAGAGGCAAAGGTAGAGGAAGAGATAACAGAGGACAAATAAGTGGATATGGTGGTAGAAGTTTAGAGTCCAAGAACCAAGGAGATACCAAATTAACTGAGCAATAAGAAGGGAGTCCAAGTAGAGGAAACTCCAATAGAAGAAGAGGCTCTAATAACAATTAGAGAGGGAGGAACAATAGTCAAGGGAGAGGTTCCTACTTTACAAACATGAAATGCTATCACTATAACCAAATGGGACACCTTGCATATAGATGTCCATAGAAAGGTTCTACTTCCCAAGGGAATGACAAGAGAGTCAACATGGTTCAAGAGAAGCTTAGTGGTGGAAGAAAACACCCTGAGGTAACCTTGGATTCAGAAGGAGAGAACTTAATGATGAGAAGGACACTAATTAAAGAACCAGTGAAGGAGGAACCAAGTCAAGGGAGGTCACTATTTATAGTGAAATGTAAAATGATGGAAAAGGTGTGTAGAGTCATCACAGACTTAGGGTACACTGACAACATAGTGTCAGAGGAGGCAATTAGCAAGTTAAAGATGAAAAGGATCCCACATAGTAACCCATACAAGGTTACTTGGTTGAACAAAGGGCAACATGCCCTTGTGAATGAACAAGCATGGATGGACTTATCTATTAGAAGATACATAGACAAGGTGTTGTGTGATTTCCTACCTATGGATGCATGTCACCTTCTACTTGGTAGACCATGGAAATTTGACAGACATGCCATGCATGATGGAGCAAAGAATGCATATTATTTCAAGAAGGATGGTGTGACTTTCAAAATATATTCACTGTTAGAGGAAGGAGAAATGAATTCCTCAGGTCCCAATGTCCTTATGGTCAATGAAAAGGAGTTAATAGAAGCCTTAGAGGAAGGAGATAGAGTAGGTTTAGCATTGGTGTTGAAACCTAAAGAAAAAGATGTAGACAAGACAATGAAGAAGATAGAGGTACCAAAAGAAGTGCAAGAGTTGCTGCAAGAATACAAGAGCATAGTAAGTGATGGACAACCATCTACCCTACCCCCTAAGAAATTTGTTAGTCATCAAATTGAATTTATCCCAAGAGATACCCTTCCAAGTAGCCTATAAGATGACCCCTCAACAAAATGAGGAAATTGCCAAGCAAATTCAAGAGCTCCGAAACCAAGTTCTCATTAGGAAAAGCATTAGTCATTGTGTAGTCCCCACTATATTAGCACAAGAAAAGGGAGGAACTTGGAGGCATTGCACTGATTCAAGGGCCATAAACCTAATTACCATTAAGAATAGGTTCCCTATCCCTAGGATAGAATACCTAATGGATTATTTAGGAGAAGAAAAGTATTTTACCAAGATTGACCTAAAGAGTGGGTATCATCAAATTAGGGTCAATGAAGGGAATGAATGGAAGATAGCCTTCAACACTATAGAAGGTTTATATGAATGGCTTGTGATGCTACTTGGGATATCTAATTCCCCATCTAAATTCATGATACTTATGAATGAAGTCCTAAAAGACTACATTGGCAAATTTGTGGTAGTGTATCTAGATGATATACTAATCTATAGCAAGACTAAAGAGGAACATCTCAGACATCCGCAGATTGTTTTCAAGAAATCACATGAGGAGGAGCTGATGATAAATTTGGAAAAGTGTGAATTCATGAAGTAGGAGCTAGTGTACCTTGGGTTTGTATTGTCTCAAGGCAACCTAAAAATCAATCCAAGCAAGGTAGAAGCCATTCTTAACTAGCCTACTCTAAGGACTGCAATAGAGGTGAGAATTTTTCATGGTTTAGCTCAATACTATAGGAAATTCATTAAGAAATTAAGTTATATTTGTGCTCCTATGTTAGATAATATTAAAGGAGGGATGAAAAACAAATTTGTTTGGAATGAGAAAGCTAACTATGGATTTGATCTTTCAAAGAAGAAGATTGGCACTCAACCAATTCTAACACTACGAAGTTTTGAGAAGTTATTCACAGTTGAGTGTGATGCTAGTAATGTTTCCATTGGAGATATTTTTGGCCAAGAGGGAAGACCAGTGGATTTTCACAATGAGAAGCTCAGTGATGCTAAGAAGAAGTAATCTTCTTATGACTTAGAGATGTATGCTCTAGTCCAAGCACTAAGGAAATGGAGGCACTACTTGCTTCCTAAGGAGTTTGTGGTGTATTCAGACAACCAGGCTCTTAAAAATTTCCTAAACTCCCAAGACAAGCTTAGTCACAAGCACATGAAATGGGTAGATTACTTTTAGGATTACACCTTTAATATAAAGTAGAAGAAAGGACTGAAAAACAAAGTAGCATATGATTTAAGTAGAAGACTACTGATAGTACAAGAAGTACAATTGCAAAGCATGGATATTAAAAGTTTTAAGGACCTATATGATGAGGATGAAGACTTTGCAGAGATCTACAAGGTATGTAAGGAGCATAAGAACCACTTCCATGGTGAGTTTTCTAATTATACTTTGCAAAGTGAATTGTTGTTTAAAGGGAGCTAGTTGTGTCCCTAGGGGATCAATTAGGGAAAATCTAATTCAAGAGAAGCACAATGGTGCACTTAGTGGTCATTTTGGAGTCAACAAGACCAAAGAGTTATTCCAAAGGTTTTTCTTTTGGCCAAAGATGAACTTAGATATCAGGAAGTATGTGGAGTGTGTCAAAAATCCAAAGGAACATCCTCCAATGCAGGTCTTTACCAACCCCTTCCCATCCCAAGTAGACCATGAGAATGCCCAAGTATGGATTTTGTTGTAGGGTTAACAAGGACCAAACAAGGGGTTGGCATTATATATGTCATAGTAGATAGGTTTAGCAAGATGGCCCATTTTGTTCCTTGCAAGATAGTCCATGATGTTTGTCAAATAGGTCACCTATTCTTCAAAGGGGTTTTAAGAATTCATGGGTTACCAATGAGAATAATGTCAGACAGAGATACAAAGTTCATGATCCATTTTTGGAGGACACTTTGGAAAAATCTAGGAGCTAATCTATCCTTTAGGTCTGCTTATCACCCTCAGATAGATGGTCAAACTAAGGTGGTTAATAGGAGTCTAGGTAACCTCCTAAGGTGATTAACTAAGGAGTATGATCAAGCTTGGGACCAACTCATTGGACAGGAAGAGTATGCATATAATGACATTGCCAACCAAACCACATGAAGAAGCCCCTTTGAAATGGTTGATGGATTACACCCTAGAGGGATATTTGAACTCAGGGAGTTGGAGGATGGAGCCAAAGGAAGTGACTATGTAGAAGATTTTGCACAATCTATGAAATAAGTGAATGAGACAGTAAGGAAGACTTTGACTGAGAATACTGCGAAGCTAAAGCATAAAGTGGATGAAAGAAAAAGGGATGTTCGATTCCAAGTAGGGGATCTTGTAATGATCCATCTGAACAAGGCAAGATTGCAGAAAGGAGTGCCTAATAAGCTACAGATGAGAAGGATTGGGCCATGTACCATTTTGGGCAAATATGGCACCAATGCATATAAAGTGGAAGTTCCAGAAGATGTTGGTTTATCTCTTGTGTTCAATGTGGCAGATTTGGTTTCATACAAAGGTCTTATGCTAGATCTAAATCATAGTTTGACTGAGGTGATACAAGAAGTGGAGGGACTGAACTTACCCTCTACACCTTCCAAGAAAGCAGAGAAAATACCAGATTCAAGAGTCTACAACCAGACTAGGAAGAAGGATTACAAAGAAAATCTGGTGAAGTGGCATAGAAAAGCTAATGCAAAGGCTACATGGATGAGGGAGATAGACTTCAAGAAGTTGGGCATTGATTCCAACTTTCTCAAGCCAAGGGTGGATTGAAATATTTCTATTTAGGGAGGATGGTGCAGGAGCACCTAGGATAAATCCTATCCCTATGTTTTGTTGTGGTTTGTACTAACCCTATCCAAGTCAGTTGTTTTCTTTTTTACCTTAGAAGGTCTTGTATATTTTTACCTAGTTAGATTAGACTAGGATCAATCCAACTAGATGTTTAAGGTTTTGAGTGTGTTTAGTGTAATTTAGCCTAAAATGGGAATTTAGGGTCAAGAAGCTTAGAAGGCTTAACATGACTTATATTTGTGCCTAAGAAGGCCTTTATGATGTTTTTACATCACACCATAATGATTAGAGGTCATTAAGCTACGTTTTAGGCAAAGATGTAAAAGTTGCTAAAATGTTACTTGACAACATTTTGCAACTTTGCAATGTTGTCCGACAACATTGTCAAGTTTGATTCCATTCGGTGAGTGGAAAATTTAGTTAGTGTAACTGGCCTAAAAACATGGAAAAGGCATATTAAACCACAAGGAGGCCCACTTCCTGAGGCTAGGTGGTATGAAGAAGAATTGAATTCGTCTGATTTTGCTTTGTAAATATGTGTTCAGTATACAATGAATGTTTTTGATTTCATGTAGTAGTTAATGGATTGAATCATCAATTTTTGTGTTAGATTATTGTACCTAGGATAGTTTCAGTACATTTTTCTGTGGTTTGAAGTTTCTAAGTGTTCATTTGCATAGGTTAGGAAATTATTTTGTTAGTGTACAGTCTGCTAGTGTTGTTCGGGAAGTTTGAGCAAAATGGCTCCCCCATAAATATCCACCATGCATTTCATCATGGAATTGAGGAATATGGAAGGGGAGCCTCTATATAGTGTATATATAGTGGGAGAGGTTCATGAAAGTTGTTTAGCTAATTTTCATGGCAATCCCTAGGCAAGATTGGAGTGCCCAGCTAGGAGATTGCTATTGAGTTATGGTGTTTGATTGCAGGGATACCATTGAGAGAAACAAAAAAAGTAAGGTTTTGTAAAAATAGAGGTCATACAGAGCCCTCCTAGGAAGGAGAAGGCTCTACCAATCCATCTTGATAAATTTCCAAGCATAAATCATTTGACTACACTTATTTAGCCCAATTAGCCCTAGTTGTCCTTAATTCTAGGAATCTGTTATATGGATACCCTAGGACCCTAAGACATACAAAATAATTTGAGTCTTTGAAAATGGTATCCGAATCCCCAATTTGATTTTGGGGTTATTTTGTAAGAATTGGGAAAAACTTGTCAATTAGGGCTAGTAGAGACATTAGGCCTAAAAGCCAAGATTGAAGGTAAATTGGGAGATCATTTGGAAAAGTTATGTTACCTAGTCACCAATGGGATCATATGGAGCCTAGGAAATTCTTGAACATGAGAAGTATCCTTGCGGACACTTGTGGAGTTGAGAAGTTGAAAATGTACTTGGAACCATCCAAGAAGGAGTGAAAGAGTGTAGCGCAATTTGGTGATAGTTGTATGTGGTAAATTTGGCCTTGTTAATTCACCATACACTTCAACATGGTCCTTCTTCACCAGGTACACACAAGACTGAATATGAGATCATTTATCCTTTTTGCCTGCATGATTTGACCTGTTGCCTTCTATCCAGATGGGGTTTTTGAAATTGCTCTCAGAACGAGAGTCTCACTATGTGTGTGTATTTGGGTACCTGTTGAAACCAACACAAACACTCAATAGGTCATTACATTAGTCCAAATGGTTAGATAAATCATTCAAAACCACTAATATTGTCCTATTGCCTTCTAGCTAGAAAGAGTGTGATTAGTTGCATATTAGCCCTCAGAATATGCTACAAATCAGTGACCAATACTATTCTAGCATGAAGGATTTAATTCAAATTTAAGCTAAAAAGATGAAAAAGCATGTATTCTAGCTTTAAAAGATGAAACTAAAATAATGTAAAAGCATGGAATAAAGACTGGATTGTAAATCTAAGATGAATTCAATAGCATAACAATGTGATTTTGATCTAATGTGAAGGCTTATTTTCTCTCAAAACAGGCTTCTATTTATAGAAGAATGGGAGAGAGAGAGGGGGGACAAGGTTCATTTATGAATTAGAAGACCCATAAATGAAGATGTAAGAACCATTAATGCCCAAGGCATTAATAAGACATGGGAGATACATAGGCTTAAGGCATCTTCATTAATAAGACATTAATGAAAGCCTTAAAGAGGCAAGGGAGGGTGTAAGAGGATGGCTTGAGAAAGTGGACCTTAAGGAGGTCAAGCTTGAGAAAGTGGAATTTCTCAAGTGGGTTGAGTTGTTAATCATTCCTTAATGGAATGTGACAACATTAGGAGGTGGAGTAGAGTAGAATTTAGGATTAGGATTAGATTAGCATGGGTGAATGGGTTGAGAAGGGTTAGAACCCAGGGTAGAAGTGGTTGAGATAGGTTAGGTTGGGGTTTGAGGGAATATTAATAAATGAAATA
>MU228382.1:620515-634880 GCA_018584345.1 Thuja plicata | reverse complement strand
TAGATCTTGACTTACAACATTATTGCTGATAAGATCCTTTGAGTACTGATCACCTTCTGTGATAGATATGGCTATTCTGCTCCTTTACTGACCTTGCGAAAATGCTCTGCTCTGCTGCTATTTTTCGCTGATTACTCTAATTTTTATTCACTTCAGATGATATATTATATTACATATATATACCATTCCCATAATTACAATTTTCAAGGTCGTCCAAATACAAATTAATAAAATAAACTTATTCCTGAGTCGGCCCTTCATAAGTAAACAAAGTATTACTGAGTCGGTAGAAGCTCGGGTTCCTCAAGTTGGCTCGGTGATCTTCTGATACTCGGCATCCACTACAATACTCAGCATCATCATGCTCTTGGTAAGAGTAGAATCTCGGTCCATACTAGTCCTGAAGTGTATCTTGGAACTCGGTAGTCGTTGGTGACTCGGTAGATATAGTGTCACTCGGTAACCTCTGGTGACTCGGTAGTAACTGACTTCTCGGTTGGCTTCGACTGATGGCTCGGTAGTTACGGTGAAGCTCGGTGACTACCATCTACTCAGTACATGTTTCTCTTCTCGGTGAACACTGCTGAACTGTTCATATGCTCGGTGACCACTGTTCTGCTCGGTTTGAACTATTTAACCGCTGAGCTTTACAAGGTGATTACTGAATGCTCGGTATAAGCTGTGGACTGAGTGATGAGCTCGGTAAGTATTCAGAATCGAATAAGTGTTTTCACTTATGACAAATATAACATAATTCCAACACTTGTATCAGATAAGTCCTCCATGTGTCGATGTAGCCACATGTGTTCAATGTTTGAAGAATTCTTGAAGTAGTTTGCTTCTCCTTGAATCAGATCTACCCTTGAAGTGAATGTAAATGATGTAAAATGATGAAATGATGAAATTTAGGAGGGATTATATAGGAATCTCAAAGTTAAATAATCTTTTGACTGCCTTAGGAAAATAACATATTTGCAATTGTTAATTTTTTTAGGAGAGAAAGACAACCAAATCACGATCCTAAAATTTTAGGTAAAATCCTTATACCATCCTAAAAAGTTAGCACCCATTATTGGTGGCTCTAGTTAGGACCTAAAGCCCCTCTTTTTTTATTTTGAAGTCTTTTTTTCCCATTTTTCTTGATCCCATCAACCTATAATTCAAATTAGGGCCTCTAATTTCCATCCCGATGTCCCTGGCCAAATTTGGGACAAAATCCTAGGGTGTACAACATTTCAAATGTTGTTTCCTTGGGTGCACAACATTCTAGGATTTCCACACCTAGTTATTTTATCCTAGATTGGGCATGAAGCCCAATTTTGGAGTTTTTCATTCAATTCTTCTCTGGTGGTTGACCTGGCTTAGTTTTAGATCCTGAAATGAGGGGAAAAGTATATAAACCCTATGTCTCTCTCCTCATTTTTTATATCACAAGTACTCTCAATATATCAAGTGCAAGTAATCATTTTCAGATTTTCAAGAGCATTCAAGCAAGCTAGTTAATTCAAGACATCAAGCCAAGGCATTCTTCTTCTTCTTCTATCACATAAAGGCAATCTTCTTCAATTTGGAGAAATATTTTCTATCCCATGGTGGTTTCTTAGTAGAGCTCTCAAAAAATCTAAGAAGATCTCTCTTTCTCCACCATTCTTCTCTGTCTCCTTCCAAGTGTGATGAATCATTTCAACCAAAATCAAGATCTAGGGGTGGTATTCATAGATACATGAATATGTGAAGGAACCCTTGATCCTACATCTCTCCTACAAGTTCAAAATCTACATTCGAGCAAGAAACAATCAACCATACTTCATGGATTTGAGTGTTAGAAACATCTGTTCATGAGGGTAAGCACATTAACATGGTACTAAGCCTTTGTGTTAAGTACATGATTTACATTTAATATTTTAAGGTTGATTCATAAATAGGGGGTTGACTAAGGCAAACCCCTTTCCATGACCTTTTCCCCTATTTTTTGTGTGCAGGAACATGCCAAGAAGTTGTAATTGCATATCAAAGCTTTATAGGTCCTAACACAGGTCTCTACCAAATCTGGGACAAAATCATCAAGTACATAATGTTTCAAACATTCTTCACCCAGGTATAAAATGTTTCATCCATTCTGTACCTTTAGAAAAAGACTCAAATTTTTAGGACATACAATAGACATGTTTTAGGACCCAAATTTGGAAGTACAGTTGTTTTTGGGATACCGACAGTCGAAAAATCAGCCGTAGAACAAAATTTTTTCTAATTTCTCAAGGAACACTTGTCTTTAATATATTTTCATTTCTAGTTGCATAATCTTTGCAATATCATCCTCCTCAAGGAAGGACGTATTGTCTCGATTAGAGCTTGAATCAACATTTGAGCCTACCGGGGCATCATCCTTCCTAATGTGTAATTTGAAATGGTGAAATGATCTATTCTAGTGAATTTCTTCCTATTTTCTATTGTACATTTTGCTGAACCCAACTCATAACATTTCCAATTATGTTTTGGTGTCTCCATTTGATTTGTATGCATTATATTATTTCATTTAGTCTTATCAAATCTAGATCTATCTTATTCTTTCATTTACTTTTCATTTTTGTTATTCCACATCATATACATCCTTTCATTTATTTTTTATGTATTCGTATTGATGAAAAAGACAAAAACAAAATTTCATGTTTCATATTGTTTTCCATTAGAATAGTTTTATAATGCATACATTCTCTCATGGTGATAGTGGCTTAGCCTCCTTTTTATCACTTTATCCCTCTCCTAAGGACCCTCCTCTCTGTGAGGACATATCAATGCAAGAATATGTTTTTAACCCTTCTTTCAATAATCTCTCTTTTCAGAGAAGTATTGAAGATTGATGTCAGATATTATCTTGATATGTGCCTCCCCCATGAGGATACCTTGGTCAAAGATGATAATTCCCCTTTAGGAATGAAGATTTATTTAATCCCTCTCCTAAATTTTGTTCCACTCTCAATGATCCCCCTATTTGGCATGAACCACTAGACAATAACGTCGATTATTTTCTCCCTCATGAGGAAAAATTGATAAAAAAGAATGATATTGTGGTTAAAATTTCTTGTACTCCCTCTGGAGATGACACATTTATGCGTGACATTGATCCTTCTCCTAGAATTTCCTCCCTTTATGAGGATATTTTGGATGCACAACATCCAAAATGTTATGTCCCTGGGTGCACAATATTTCAAATGTTGTCCCTGGGTGCACAATATTCGAGGCATTATGCTCTCAGGTATTTTGTCCCAGATTGGGCTAAGAGCCCGATACCAGGGTTTTCATTCAATTATTCTCTATTAATTCCAATGATGAGGAGTAGAAACACAATTAGAATCATTCACTTTTAATTTATCTAATATATTTAAGCCTAATTGTTCTAAGAAAGGAAATTAACTTTAGGAGTTTGTCAAATTTTCATACCCAAAAAATAACAACATAAACCTCAATTAGTCATTTGAAATTGTTTATTAAGTTCAGACTTAACATAAAAAAATCAAAATTTTAGATATAGAAGTGAGAATAAAATCATCAACATATAAAATAATGATCATGATATTATTTTCACTATTCTTAATAGATAAACTTGGATCAATTTTATTTCTAATGAAACCTCAAGAGATAAAAAAAAGCATTAATTTTAGAAAATTGTTCTCTAGAAGATTATTTTAAACCATAAATAGATTTCTTTAATTTGAAAAAAAAGTATTCATTAGATTTCTTCATAAAAATAGGAGGTTGATACATATAAATATTTTATGTACATCACCATTCAAAAATTCACTTTATACATCCATTTGATGAATAGACCAATACATATGAGAAGTGAAAGCAAGAGCTAATTTAATAGTTGGCATTTTAACTACAGGAGAAAAAGTTTCATTATAATTTAGGCTTTCCATGTGAGAAGCCTTTAGCAACTAAGCTAACTTTAAACTTGCTAACCTCATTACTTGCATCAAACTTAGTTTTATACAACCATTTACAAGAATTAAGAATCTTACATTGAGATAAAGAGCTAAATCCCAAGTTTTATTTGCAAGTAATGTATCATATTCCTCTTGTATATACTTTTCCAAATGAGGTTGATTTTTAGCTTGATCAAAATATTGAGGATCATTTGTATTAATGAATTTAGATATTAAAACATAATTGCAGTGATTTTCCTTTCTAAATTAAGATTGATTCATAAAATCTAAAATATCCTCACTGAATCATTTATAGATGTAAGGGTATCACCACTTGAAAAAAAATTACGAGAAGAAGATTTTTCATTATCATCTTCACTGTCACTTTGACTAAGAGATGCATTGGGATGGTTTAGAGAAGGAGAATTATCCTCAACAACCATAGCTTCATTTTGAGGTAAATCATTTTCATGCACTTTAAAACAATCATCAACACCATTTTCAACAATGCATACATCCCTAGAATCTCTAACTTTGTTAGCAATAGGATTATAAACTCTATAAGCTTTAGAATGTTCATCACATCAAAAAAATATAATAAGAAGATTTAAAATATGTTTTTTACCTTTTTTGTTTGGGTTAATGGACATAAGCAATAGAGCCAAAAATACTTAAATGCTTAAGATTGGACTTCCAACTGAATGAAGCCTCTTGAGGAGTTATATCCTTTAAAAATTTTGTAAGAGTTATATTGATAATTTAAGTAGCACAAAACATTGCTTTGGCCCCAAATTTATAAGACATTTTTTGAATGTAACATACATCTAGCCATTTCAATAATAGTTATGTGTTTTATTTTTGCTACACCATTTCATTGAGTTGTATAGGAAATCATGAGCTCATGTTAAAAACAAATGAATTTAAATAACCATTGAAAGGGTTATTTAAATATCCCTTACCATTATTAGTTTTAAGAATTTGAGTTTAAAACCATAATGCCTTTTAACAAATTTATGAAATTCAACAAAAATATCAAGAATTTAATCCTTACTTTGAAAAAATTAATCTGAGTTCTTCAAGAATAATAATCAACAAAACCAAGTGCATACCTTGATCCTTGGATGAAGGTATTTTTCAAGGATCCCTAAAGGTCACTCTATACAAGGTACAATTTATGATGTGCCCTCCATGGTTGACCTTGTGGAAAAGTCTCCATAAGCATCTTATCACCCATGCATCCTATGCATACAATTTTAGATGGAACGTTACTAGACAATCCTTATACCATATTAGGTTTTGCATTAAGGAAATATTGTTAGCATTTATATGCCCACATCTTTCATGTCAAATATTGAAGTCAATATTAGATTAAAAAATATTTATAATGAGAAAAACTCATAAAATTTGAACAAATTATCATTGTCCAATTTAGTATTAGCAATGAATTTTTGTTTTGGATCAATCACATAACACACGTACTTATAAAATTCTATTTTGTAATCTTGGAAATATGTTTTTTTGATAAAAGTGGACAGGGCCACTGAACCTTTTATTAATATAGTAAAAAAGGTAGATACATAATACTAAAATTTGACTCAATCGTAAAAAAATATTTTCAAGAAGAGTCCTAAAAGTAGTTTGTCCCAAGAAGAGAAAAATAGAATATGTGACCCTTGTTTCATTACAGACTAGGCATATGATGACAATTTAGAAGCCTAATGCATGATAACTAGATATAGAAGAAAAAGACTTTAAGGAATTATATGAAACTAGTTACTCAGGTCTACATCAGCAAGGAGCATCATGAAATTACCATTAGGGACATTCACATCTCCAATTGCTTCTATTTTACAACTATTATTATTGTTATCAAGATGGAACTAAATACTAGACATTTTAGGTTTCATAGAATCAAATACATTTTATGTGAAATAACATGTTGAGAAGTACCCGAAATAATAATTCATTGAAGTGGTGTTGAAGCATTATAACTACGTGTAAAAACATGTCTAGGTTGATTTTCATTATTATCAAACTTGTTATGATGAAGTTTATTTTGTTGATTATTTTGCCTCATTTTATTTTTATCATTTTACCTCTTCAAACAAGTGCTAGATCAATGACCAACTTTATCATGGTAAGTACAATGAGGCTTCTTAGAAGAGATATTATTTGATTATCATTCTAGTATTATTGCGATGAGATTCAAAGTTAAAATATTGTTTATTATGAGACTTAAAACTTTGATTAGGATTCTTAGACATAAAATCATGCACACTATTTTTAATATTACCAAATTATATCAACTTTGTGTAATAAATTTTGAAAAATATTATATGTAAGTTGACTAGTTAACGAAGGAATAACTAATTGAATATGAATATTAGTAATAAACTATTAAAATTTTATAGGAAAATATTTTTTAAGAATAATATGACTTGATCATGTACAACTCATAAACCATTCAATTTACTATTGAGAAAATTAAATGTTAACTAGGAATCATCCATAGTTTTAAAATCAATATACCTCAAATATTTAAGTTGATCTTGAAGTTGTATCTTCCATGACCCATTTGAACTATCATAGATAGACTTTAGAATCACCCATGTTTCATAGGCTTTCATGTAATTTCCAATAAGATCATAAGGTTCATAAACCATGGAAATGTCTATGAGACCAAGAGCTTCCTCATTTTGAGTCTTTTATTTTTCTTGATCAACATGGGGAGCAGAGGAAGATGACTCAAACTTTGGATATATTGTAATGTACAATAAGTATTTAAATAAAATATGCATTTTCAAAGAATGATAATTATAATTATTTAACTTAATTTTTCAAATTAAGGAAAATATGATTGAATAAATCTTCCGCAAATAGAAAATATAAATGTTACCCTCAAAAAATACTTAATCAGTAAACTTTCATTCAAAAGAAAAAATAAACCCTTCATTCATTTTTTTTGAAAATTAAAAACTTTATACTCTCTTTTTTTTTTTTGTAAAAATAACTTTAATACTAACAAAAAAAATTAAATTCTAGAACAAAAAGAAGGCCAGGATTTTTGGGAAGATCACTCCAATGGCTCCCTCCTCTGATACCCACCATGGAAAATATTTGAATCAGTTTGCTTCAACATTGCTTCATAGGTTGGGATCTAGGGATGTGGGTGTTGTTGGAGATGGTATTGGGTATGCCTATGATGGATCGCTACCTTCTTCCTATGTTGCACCTATTTTGGGGCCTGTGGGTTTTGAGGGTGTTTATATCTCTGCTTCAGGCACTACATTTGATGTAGGAGTTTTTGTTATAGGAATTCTTACTGAATCGGATTCTTTTGTACCTATTCTCACTATGCTTTCTATTGGGAAACATATTGCTACTAATGGGATAAGCTTTGCTCATGTTGTTTTTTTTACTCTTCTTCCCAAGGGAAATCTTGGCCTCTTACCTCTGCCAAGACCTCCCCTGTGGTCGTCTATGGCCTAGATGTGATAGATAATTTGGAATTCTACCAATATTGTGGGTTGGTTTATAGATTTTTTGGTTTCTAACCCTCTCTACTTGATCTTCATCATTGGGTGGTTGATTCTTGCAGAACCTTATTTCCTACTAACATTGAGCTTTTACCTTTTGCTAAGGTTTTTGTTTTTATTTCTTTTGTTTATTTTGAGGAACAAGATCTGATAATGAGTGAATTGTGGGTTTGGGGAGCTCATTCCCTTTTGGCCAAACCTTGGAAAACCTCCTTCAACCCTCTTATTGAACCACTCAATGTGCATCCAATGTGGGTTTGTCTCCCCAATCTTTTGTATTTTTAGGTGAATTCCTTTTTCAAGGACATCGACAACTCTATTGGTCGCTTCTTAAAGGTGGATGATACCAAAACCTCAATGAGTCTCTCTACCTTTTCCTAAATTTTGATTGACATTGACATTTCCACACCTCTTCCTAGAGATTTTTTAGTTATGGTTTTGGATAGGCCATGGACTCAACCATTGGATTATGAGGGTCTCACCTTTCGATATCATCAGTGTTTTTCTATTAGTTACTGGGCAATTGAATCTCTTATGTTGTAAAGGTGCTACCACTTGGTGTAAGGAAGCTAAGGATGAACATCTAACTGTCATGTCTTTAGACTCTTCTTTTGATGACTCTTCATAGGCTAATGATTTCCCTTGGGATAATGCCCGTGTTGTTGTTGATTTGGTCTCCTCAAACCCTATGGATCCTACCCCACCTCTTACTGCTAGTTTTTCCAACTTTGACCACACAGACCCTTCTCAGTCTATTGCTCTTGTTTTGCGTCAATCTCTTACTGATGATGTGCAGCCTTGTTAGCACTCTGTCTATGGTGTTGACAGTATTGCAAAGAGGATTTCCCCACTTACTGCCCCTTTGTGGTGGAGATCCTAGTGATAGTATTGCCTAGATGATTATCTGATAACATAAGAAAGATCATTATTTAGTTTCTTATTCTCCTCCCCACATTATTGGTGAGTTTTCTACCCACTCTTCATGTGGGTTACTAGATGTTTTGCTAGTGTGTTGTTAATGGATTTTTATTGACCTTGTTCTATATGAACTTTTTGGTTAGTCTTTGTAAGGGCCAATACCCTTATTTATCTATTATTGGTCTCTATTTGATGCCTTTTGGTTGTGGTTATATAAGAAACAACCCCCTTATTTTTTTGTTGATTAATATAAAAATATAAAAATTAAAAATGAAAACTTAACAATAATTGTCATTTAAAAGAAAGATAAAGGATTAGTAGATGGAACACTTTGGTTTTGGCTTTTGTTTTTCCTCACCTAGCCCTACTTGCTATGTTGTTTAAAATGCTTGACAATTGAGGCCTCCAGGGATGATATTATTTTGTGGGGTGGCAGATTTGAGGGTGTTGTATGGATTAGAGGTTTTGGCACTCTCAGAAAAAGAAAAATGTTGCTGGCACATGGATATTTTTGGTGCCCTAATCCTCTATTTGTGTCAAAACCCTAGCTAGTGCCCTACATAAAACATTGAGTAGGCTGAGTTCTAGAAGCAAGTTGTTGGATGTGAGTTCTAGGGGAATTTCAATGTAAACCCTAATAATGGTGTTATTTTTAAGACGTGTTCTCATTTTTCTATATGCCCTTCCTCAAAAAATCCTAAATTTTTCTTGGATTGTTTAATTATAGCTTGGAAGGATTTTCTAAAGGATCGTGCACTATTTTTCCAATTTACAAAGACTTGCCTAAAGTTATGTAACTTGCGCTCATGGCTCACAAAGAAAAGGAAAGAAAATATAGGAGAAATTTTTATTTACCCTTGTGCTAAGTGAATTTTCATAAGGGTTTGGTGTTGAAAATGATCTTTGGATTGTCCAAGGAGGATTTTGTGCATGAAACCTTGGTTCACTGGTTTTGAACCGCATACAAAAAAATTTAGCACTACATTTTTGTGGTTAAGGATACCATATCTTCCCATTAAATTTTGGGAAATACTCTTCTTGAGAGACATTAGGAATTACCTAGGAATGTATCATTACACCTCAAAGGAAACTATCAACTATCAAAATTTTGTGTGCACTTTGTGTTGAAATGGATATAGCCAACAACCTCCTTGACTATCGATTGGTTAAGTTACCTCATCATTGAAAGGTTTTCCCAAAATCAAGAAAGTGAATAGTTATTTGGAGAGATGTCAGAATCATCTAATTTTAGTGATTTTGTCAAAGATGGTCTCAAAGGATGTTACATAGTTGAGAAACCATGCTTGGATTTGCAAACTCATAGGGATTCTCCTTTCTACACCAATACTAAACTTTTGGGCTCAACAAATTTGGAACCCTTAAGGTGATATGGAGATCATGATGGTTGCCAATAATTACTTTTTGGTCGTGTTTCTGTGCATGCCAAAATTTACTAAGGCTATTGAAGGTGGATCTTATTTTTAAAATCAAGTTGGTGTTTTTATCAAACGTTGACATGTGGGCTTCAATTTTATTGAGGAGCTTCCCTCAAGGGTTCCTATTTGGATTCAACTTCCATGAATTCTGTTGAGTTTTAGAGAAGTGACATTCTTCATGTAATTACTCTTCTTATTTGCAAATCGATTGGTTCTGCTCAACAAACTCTAGATAGGAAGGTAAATTTCAAATGTATGTATTTGTGTCAAAGTTGATATAACTAAACCTTTTCTATATTATGCAAAAATATGTGTTGGATCCTCTTCCTGGGTTCAGCAGATTACTACAAAACCCTTCATTTTAGATGTCAAATCTACCCTAAGTATGGGCATTTACAAAGGAAATGCCCTTGATCTAATATGATGACTACTGCAACTAATACTCCCTCTAACTTTGTTCCTAGGATTGATAAAGGGAAGGCTCTTATGTTTGGTGGGCCTGCAAAATAAGGAAGACTTTACCCTAGTTAGGCCTTGCAATAAGAAAGTGGTTAGAAGAGAACCCTCAAAGACAAACAAAATGATGAGAACTTTAATAGATTTGATGCTTTAGAGGACTTGTCTGGGCAAAATGGATTCCAAATTAATTGTCTTTCAGTGTTGGATACCTAGGAATGGATTTTTTAAAAGATACAGAATGATAATCAAAACTTATCTTAGGTTCATATATAATTCATGAGCTACAATTGATTGTAAGTTTGAAGTCATTTGTTGATATTCAACTGAGTTGCAGATGTGATGATAAACATTATCAATTAATGTATTGTCATTGATGTCAACTTATTTGAGTATTATTATGGTGGAAAATATTTTTTATGTATTGAAGAACTGAAACAAACAAAGTTTATGTGGTCGGAAAATGATGAGTTCTATATACATCGAGAGACAATGGACACTGAGTAAAACAAATTATATACCAAGCACAATGATAACTGAGCAAGGGATCGCCGACACAACAAGGTATTGACCAAGAAATTAATTTAAATCAAGCCTGACTAGAATGATGTGTTGGCAATTGATGATTTTGAGGTAAAAGATAAAGTTTGTTATTTTGATCAAACGGTTATGAAAATTCAATGAAGATCGGATGAGAAAGATTGAAACATGTTTTTAACACAGCTGCCAAGGAAAGATCAAGCAGGAAAATTAATGATGGATATTAAGCAGCAAAATCTAAAGGATGAAAATTAAATGAGACGTGATGTCTATATAAGAGACAAGAGATTCATTATGAAAATACATGCAAGCACAGATGCTGAAGTGCACATGCAAATTTTATGCATGACTGATCAAATTGGTTAAAGACAAAACCAAGCATTTTTTTGCAAACATTACTAAGAAAATAGAGGAAAGAGCATTACTGAGCAGAACAGGGTATGGTGAATCAGATGAACTGAAGTGAACAAATTGATCAGAGGTATTATGTACTTAGCATAGATCTGAAAATATGCAAAATAGAGTTGTATTTGAATTAGATCATTACTGTATCAACTGAACCAATGTTACAGTTAAATCTCTTAACCGAGTAGGATAGTGAAAGTCTTTATTATAACATTCAGAGAATGTTGAGTGTTTTCTTGTTGACCCCATAGTGAATGCATGAATGAGGAAATTGAGCAAATACAGAAAAATAAGACATGGACATTAGTACCAAGACCGAGTGATAAAAATGTCATTGGCACCAAATGGATATTCAAAAATAAATTTATTGAAAATGGGGATGTAACCAGAAATAAAGATAGACTAGTTTGCAAAGGGTATGCACAAGAAGAAGGAATTGACTATGGAGAAACTTTTGCACCTGTTGATACACTTGAAAGAGTAAGAATACTACTTGCATACGCTGCATATAAAGGATTCAAAGTATATCAGATGGATGTTAATTCATCATTTTTTAATGGAATACTGGAAGAAGAGGTATACATTAAACAACCTGAAGGATTTGTTGATCTAGATAAGACAAACATGGTATGTAAGTTACACAAAGATTTATATGGACTGAAACAAGCACTGAAAGCATAGTATGAAAGATTACATTCTTATCTTATAAGTATTGGATTTATTAGAACAAGTGACAAAAAAAATTGTATTTAAAAGGAGGAAATGATGATAAGACCCTTATTGCTGAAATATTTTTCGATGATATTATATTTTGAGGTAATGATAACCTATGCACTTCATTTGCTGATGAAATGAGGAAAGAATTTGAAATGTCAATGTTTGTTGAGATCAAATTTTTTCTTGGATTGCAAATTTTACAACAGACTGCAAGTATCTACATTACTCAAGAAAAATGCATCAAGGAAGTACTAAAGACTTTCAAAGTGGAAGAATCAAAACTAGTTGGAATGCCTATGGTGACAGGATGCAAATTGACAAAAGAAGACAAAACACCTAAGGTAAATACGACTTTGTATAGATCTATGATTGGTAAATTGATGTATGGTGTACACACAAGACCTGACATAGCACACATAGTTGGAATAGTTGTGAGATTTTATGCTAATACAAGAGAATCACATATGAATGCTGTAAAAATAATTCTTAGATACTTGAAGAATATTGAAGATTATGGACTTTGGTACAAAAGAGAAGGAAAGTTTGAACTGAAAGTTTATACTGACGTTGATTGGGATAGGAACATTGATGATAGAAAGAGAACTACTGGTGGAGCATTATTTATTGGAGAGAGATTAGTTACTTGGATAAGCAAGAAGCAAGGATGCATATCTCAGTCAACTGCAGAAGCAAAGTATGTTGTTGCTGGTACAAATTGTTTGCACATAGCATGGATAAAACAATTGTTGAAAGGAATGAATGAAGAGATCACTTACCCAGTGATAATTTACTGTGATAATACAAGTGATACAATTATTTCAAAGAATCATGTGATGCATGTAACTAAAAATAATATATCCATCAAATATCACTACTTGAGGGAACAAGTACAAGATAAACAAGTAATCTGGAATATGTACAATCAAAAGAACAACTTTCAGACATATTCACAAAACCCTTACCGAAGGATACATTTGAGTACTTAAGAGGTAGTCTTGGGGTTTCTCCCTTGTCTATTGATAACAAAGATGATTAGGAGGTTGCATCAACCTACATGAAATCAGAATATCAGACATGTTTATGCAAAAGATGAACTGGACTGACATAGACATATCAGTACACTGAAAGGTACCTACTGCACTGAACATCAACGATATTTTATTTGGCTACTGAAGAGCTGTATATTTTTTTTCTTTTTGGCATTGTTTTCAAAGGGAGAGAAATTCATTAAATATAAAATGATCAATGAAATATCTATCTATCCAAGGGAAAAAAGAGAAAAGCAGAGACATATCTAATCTACAAAGAGATTAAAGAAGAGAAAATTCATAACTATAGGGAGAGTCTGCATGGTGAGTTTTTAAAATACCGAAACAATTTATATATTCAAGCTAAGGAGAACTACATAATTGTTGCAGTTGTAGAACAAAAGTTTGGTATTTTTTGTATGGAATATTTTTTTATTGCATATTTCATATTGTGTTGCCATCAATGCCAAAGGGAGAGATTGATGAACTACAACTCATTGTATGTTTGAATTCATTTGTTGATATTCAACCGAGTTGCAGATGTGATGATAAACATTATCAGTTAATGTATTGTCATTGATGCCAACTTATTTGAGTATTATTATGGTGGAAAATATTTGTTATGTATTGAAGAACTAAAACAAACAAATTTTATGTGGTCGCAAAATGATGAGTTCTGTATACACTGAGAGACAGTGGACACCGAGTAAAATACAGTGTATACCGAGCACAGTGATAACCAAGCAAGGGATCACTGACACAATAAGGTATTGATCGAGCAATTAATTCAAATCAAGGCCGACTAGAATTGATGATTTTGAGGTAAAAGATAAAGTTTGTTATTTTGATCGAACGGCTATAAAAATTCAATGAAGATCAGACTACAAAGATTGAAACATCTTTTTAACACAACTACCAAGGATGGATCAAGCGGGAAAACTAACGATGGAGATTAAGCAAAAAATCTAAAGGATGAAGATTAAATGAGACATGATGTCTATATAAGAGATAAGAGATTCATTATACAAATACATGCGAGCATAGATGCTGAAGCGTACATGCAAATTTCATGCATGAATGATCAAACTGGTTAAAGACACAACCTAGCATTTTTCTAAAGACATTACTGAGAAAATAGAGGAAAGAGCATTACCGAGAAGAATAGAGTATGGTGAATCAGATGAACTGAAGTGAACAAATTGATTAGAGGTATTATGTACTTAGCATAGATCTGAAAATATGCAAAATAGAGCTGTATTTTCTCAAAAAACCCTACCCAACAACTAGGATCAAAAGTTGATCAGGCTCTGATACCACTTGTAAGGAAACTCAGGTGCGGAAACAGCTTCCTACACTAATCTCTATAGGAAAGTATTGTGAAAATTCTTTTTAAATCCTTACAA
>MU228382.1:602142-619980 GCA_018584345.1 Thuja plicata | reverse complement strand
CACATCAACATGCCAACTAGACATGTACACTCATACTTAATTACATTATTTGCAAGAAAATACATTTTACAAAACAAATAATAAGAATAGGAATTATCCAAGGTTGAGACACCTTATTCCTAACAAAGCATACATGCAAATTTCATGCATGAATGATCAAACTGGTTAAAGACACAACCTAGCATTTTTCTACAGACATTACTGAGCAAACAGAGGAAAGAGCATTACCGAGCATAATAGAGTATGGTGAATCAGATGAACTAAAGTGAACAAATTGATCAGAGGTATTATGTACTTAGCATAGATCTGAAAATTTGAAAAATAGAGTTGTATTTGAATCAGATCATTACTATATCAACTTAACCATTATTACAGATAAATCTCTTAACTGAGTAGGATAGTGAAAGTTTTTATTATAACATTCAGAGAATGTTGAGTTTTTTCTTGTTGACCCGATAGTGAATACATGGTCAAGAGAGAAATGTTAGTTTTAAATCCTCTAACCAGGCCACGTTTAATAGTGTGCATTGTAACCTTTAACATGGTTGGCTCGTCACTGAGCTCACTTCATAAGAGTGAAAATATTTTGGGTTATCAGGCCTAGGTGGTTTTTCCCTTAGCAGGGTTTCCATGTTAAAAATCTATGTGTTAATGTGCATGAATGATTGTGGATTGTTATTTTAGTTACACTTTATTTTATTGACCTAGATTGGTAATCATAGTATTAATTTACTAACACTCAGTAAACACTATTAACTAAAGTTTGAGATCACATAATACATTTCACCAAGTTGAATTACATGTTTGAATTTGTTTTGATATACATATGGAGGAATTTGGGACTATAGGATAATTTATGAGGAAAATGAGTCTAACTGATTCACCCCCCCTCTGCTATTAGTTATTCTAACAGATAATGATATATTTAACATCCTGGATTTCAGATTTATCATAACCAAGAGGGACCGAAGTTGTGAAGGATGTTGGATCCTTAGCTACTCTAACTTCTCCTATGTGATAGAGGTCTTGGTTTATGGAAAAAGATAATGGGGTGTCACATGCCTTGGGCCTACTACAAAAGCCCCTTAAAAAAAGGGATCTCCAAGGGAATATTATAAAGTGAGGCATAAGAAAGACCAGGAGAAGGTGAATTTGATTGGTGAGACGTTTGAGGAATCAGGATAAGAGAAGGTCATTCACTCCCATTTCTTCTGGTCTCATAAAGGATTGTAATTTCTTGGAATGTATGAGGTATGAATAACATCACAACCAATTTTTGTACCCAAAGGTGATGATTACAAGATAAAGATATAGATCTACATGATTTTGCAAATTACATTGATAAAATGCATTGACACGTTAATACAATTAGTTTCCAAAGTGAGCATCCCTAGATGATTAATAAAAGTGATTTGTGCTTCTAATATGAATTATTTGTGCTTCATTTCATCCTAGCCTACCATCAATTGTGTTGGTTGTAGAAGATCACCAAGTCAATCTTTGGTTGATGAATTATTGAAAGACTTAGGTAGGGAAAGCATACTAGTAGCTGTTATAGCTAATTTCGTGCACACAAAATCTAAATGATAAATCATTTTTTTTGTTGTCTTCATATGTGACTTAACTACTTATAACTATTGTTGTGGCTTCTGAGTTGTAATGACACACATTGTGGGATATGTTATGTTTAAACCCCCCTTCGTCCCTTAGACTGATTAGTCTCATGAATGTCATTGTGGGATATGTTATGTGCAAACCCTTGGTCCCTTAGACTGACTAGTCTCGTAGATGTCATTAAAATCCTTCATTCATTCATTCATTAATCATTATTATATAGCAGCACCTACTATTAAATAAAGCCAAATGACAGTCCTCTTGAAATTATGGGTAACAAATACACAAATTCCCAAACCTTCATTGCCCAAATTTTCTGATACAATAATAACATGGACCCTAAAATTGTTTGAGAGAACAAAAACTATGGTTTCACCCATAAGTTTTTCTGGGTATCATTAATGTTTACGCCCCCAATGATGCTATCGAAAGATCTCAACTTTGGCGTTGGCTGGAAGAAAATCTGCCTCTTGCCACTTGGGTTATGTGTGGGGATTTTAATATGGTTGAGCTGACCTCTGAGAAGGAAGGAATTATGCCTTTTTTCTGGATAGCTAGGGAGAGAAAAGCTTGGTACCACATGCGCAATAAATTGGGCCTTTTTGATCCCAATGCTAACCACTGCCAGCAAGGTGGGGTTTGGCATACTTGGTCCAATTTCAGAGTTGGCTCTGACCGTATATTTAAGAGGCTAGATCGTGCTATGATAATGGCTCAATATTTTTTCTCTTTTTCTAAAGATCGAGGCCTACCTGTCATTCCTCTGACAGATGTAACCATGTCAGACCACTTCCCCATTTATTTCTCCATCACTTGGCAGTTTTCTGCCAGAAGGGTTTCCCAAACACAGTTTTATCTCAACACGTCTATGCTGACACATACCTCCACTATTGCTCACATTCTTCAAGTCTAGAATTTAGAGCCTCAGACCCACACTCATCTTGGTTGGATTCAATGGTGGAATGAAGCCATTACCCACACTACTAGATTTCTTTGCATTTACGGCCGACAGTTAGCTTGTTACAGAAAGCGTGCTTATGAAGCTAACACTAAGGCTCTTCACAATGTTGTTGATTTACTTGTGTCAAATCCCTTTGATTCTACTCTCCAACTTGAGCTGGCCCAGCTCCGGCATGAGAAATAGATTGTAGATGCCTATGCTGCTTGTGGAGCTCAAATCAAAGCTCGCCTTCACTGGTTGGAAGTGGGCGATAAATCAAAGCCCATCATACCAATGTTGGTATTCAAAAGATTAAGCAAGGATTTGACACCCTTACGAAGCTTTCAGCCATTCTTTAGGGTTTTTTTCAGCATTATGAACAAGTGTTTTCTTTGCAGGGTAATACTGTTGTGCGGGAAGAGGATCTAAAGGCTTGTATTGCTATTACTCCAAACCGCCTAGCAATCGAGCAGCGTGCCTTTTGTGAGCAATTTCTTACCATCTTTGACCTCAGAGAAATGGCTTTTTTTATGGCCAATGATAAATCTCCAAGATGCAATGGCTTCCCCTGTGAGTTCTACAAACACCTTTGGGATGTTGTTGGTCCTGACCTACACAAAGTCTACCTCGAGGCCTTTCACAATTAAATTTTGGGCACTTTAATTAATAAAGGAAATATCAAATTCATACCTAAGTCTGGTGATCTGAAGGATATTTGCAATTGAAGGCCCATCACCTTGTTGAACGTCTCCTACAAGATAATTGCCAAAGCATTAGCTATTAAAATCAGACATCTCCTTCCTCTTATTGTCTGCCCTGAGCAAACTAGTTTTATTAAGTCCAGATATATTCTTGACAACATTATTACTATCTGCAAAGGGATGGAATGGGCTTGCCACTCTAAGCAGGCTACCCTATTTCTCAAAATTGATTTTTCTGAAGCTTATGACCACATTGAATGGCCCTTTATTCTTGCTATGCTTCAATCTCTTGGGTTTGGTCCTCACTTCTTGCAGTCTATGGAAATGCTTTTTGGTGATGCCTCTGCATGCATTACCATCAATGGGTCCCAATCTGATACTTTTGGGCTTTTTCAATCCATCTGGCAAGGTTTTCCACTGGCCAATGACTCCTTTCTCACTCTTATTGAGGATGAGAAGAACATCTCCAATGCCTTGTAGTTCCTGGACACCTTTTGTCAAGCCTCTGGATCTGCTATTCAATGGTCTAAAACCCTTTGTTTCAGACGGTCTTTTCTTCCAGCCCCTGCCTGGCTTAACAATTTTGGCTGGAAATGGGTTCAACATGGGGAATTTTTCCATTTCCTAGGCATTCCCTTTGCTTTTCATGGCTCCTTTATGGATTTATGGAATGTTGTGATTACCAAGATTGAAAAAAAGCTGCAATATTGGATCTACAAGCCTCTTTCCCTTGCTGGAAAGTTTTAGATTTGTTTACAAAGTTTTGGCTACTACTCATGTCTACTACTCCTCTTTTTGGGCTCCCTCTAAGGCTTCTTATCTCAAGCTGGAGTGTTTTCTCTGAGATTTTCTTTGGGCCGCTGGTGCTGATGGCCATGGTTTTCATAGGGTTGCCTGGGAGTTCTATTGCCTTCCTTGTGACTCTAGAGGCCTTGGCCTTCTCTCCACTCAGAGGCAGGGGAATGCTCTCTATGTGAAGTGGATTATCTGTGATCTTACTAGTGATGAGGCCTAGAAAATTCTTGTCAGGAACTGCATCTCTTTGTGATTCCCAGTTCACAGGCCGGCTTGGAAGGGCATTGGTCTCCAGACCTTGCTCACTATGAAAGAACCTATTCAAATCTAGGGTACCTTGATCATCAAGAGAATTTGGAAAGCTTGGTAAGATATTAAGCCTTGGCTCTGATGAGATGGTGATGCCTTTCACAGTGGTCTTTCTTTCAATCAACAGAGCCTCTGGTGGTCTCCGTTGTTTTCTATTCAAGGCATCCCTTTGGCTAAGACTCAAGGGACTAGTGCTCTATGTTTTTTCAAATGTGGCATCTGGACTCCCAAGGACCTCTTCTTTAGATCCTCTATGGGTCTTTGATCATGGGAGGATATCCAGGTGGAGTATCGTTTGGCTCATTCTGATTGCCATACTTTTGATCTTTTGGTCTTTGTGATTCCTGCCAACTTGCTTCATAAGATTGACATTAAATCTGTCAGGCCCTAGTGGAAGGATTGGAAATGGTATCCCACCACACCTTTCAGCAATTATAAGCTAAGGCTGGGCTATAGGTGGTTATCTCCCCATCTTTCGATGGTGGATACCCTTAATCAAAGATGGCATCTTCATTCTTCCACTTCTCACTGGAGCTCTCACTTTCAAACCATCTGGGCTGCCATTACGGAGCCTAAGATGGCTCTTTTTGCATGGTGTCTTCTTTTTCAAGGGCTCCTAGTTGGCCCTAGGCTTAAACATCTAGGTGTTCATGACCCTCGCTATCCCTTCTGTGGTCACCCTGAATCTTTTTTGCACATCTTCTGGTTTTTTAGGAGAGCTCAACAGTATTGGCAGTGGATTCATGATTTCTTCAAACCCTTTCGGCCTAAGATTTTTTCTTGGCACATGATTGTCTTAGGAGATTCCCCTAGACTTCCCTCCAAGTTTACCTAGATTTGGCATACTTTCAGGATGGATATTTTGTTCACATTATGGAAAGATAGGAATGCTATTATTTTTTCTCACAGCTTTCTTGATATGAATGTTGCTCTGTATAACAAGGCTTGCATTTGTAATAATGTTATGATGTAGATTCAAGTTTAGGCAAATAAAGTGGCTCTCAAAGTGGCTCACCTGCAGGAGCTGCTCAATCATTGGGGCAATGCTCCCTGTACTGTTGCCCGGGTTCCTCCTGATGCCATTTCTGCTGAGGTTACTCCTCCCAAAGGCTGCCACCGTGGGTGTAGCTCCTCAGTGCGCCACTCACACACCCCGCATTCATAGGCACCCCACCACCACTCTCCGAGAGGTGGTGGAGATGGATGGTGGAACCGCTCAGCTTCTCTGCCTTGTCGTTCTTCTAGGTGGTCTCCAGCTCTGGCTTAGTCTGCCCCTCCTGATGCTCCTAGTTCTCATCGTGGCTCTGATTGGCATCCTGCCACCTCTTCAAAGTTTCCCCACCTGGCTTTGGCCATTTTGCTACCCAGGGTGAAAGAGAAAGATAAAGAAGAAGCTAAAGATTATGGGTGGTCACTTCCCAACCCTCCTGTTAACCCCAATAATGTGTGGGGTTCTAATGATAAAGATCCTCCTCCTTCTGCCACTGCTCTTGCTGCATAATGGCCATATGCCTATTTTTTTTATGAATAGTTGTGCTCTGTTTCCAGCTTGGTCATGTGAACTTTGTGGGGTGATTTTTATGTCCCCTGGCCCATTTTTTGTGGATATGTAACTTTGATATTTTATTAATTGAAAAGGCACTATTCATCAAAAAAAAAATTGTGTGCACTTTAGTCTTTAAGCATAACACTCCATGTGTAACATTTCAAAAACACCAATCCATACGGAATTAAGGTAGAAATGGATCACAATTTCTAATTGCACAACTATTCACATCCTACCCCTTGACCCTGTTTCTGAGATGATGGCCTCAACAAGAAAGTTCAAAACATTATGTTAATCAAGAAATTTTATAAATAATGTTTCCCACCGAATTATGTAACTCAATAAACCCCTTTGGTATAATTCATTTATTTCTAAACTACATATAATGTTAATTTCTAGAGTTACTTGGACATAGATATGGCTATTTTTTAAAGGCTCCATATCTATGTGTGAGAATTTTACTAAATAGTGTATCCAAACTAGAGGGCCTTCATAATAGTAGCTAGTAGTAGAGTTACCAATATATCTATAAACGCATGTATTCACTAATACTAGAGGGCCTTCATAATAGTATCTAGTTGTAGAGTTACGAATATATCTATAAACTTATGTATTCACTAATAGAAGAGATTTTCGTTACTTGATAACTATTATATACTTGTCATCAATTTCTACCATTTTCCAAACAAACACATTGATGGAATCACATGCTACAAAAAATGTCTCACTATTCCCTGGAAATTGGAATTTCACTTCATCAAGATTCTCAAGAGAGGCTAGATGGTTGGATTGAGTATAGTCACTACAACTACCAACTACAGTCTCAAAACCAAATGAAGAAGTACCAAAGGATCCTCTTGCTTTGTTAGAACCCTCAAAATTGGAATTAATGCATGTCAATACATTTATGAATACATCAATGTCACTTATCTTATGTTGCACATCCCAAAGCTTGCTAGGTTCCTTTTAGTCATCTATGAAAAAATACAATAGAAGACAAAGATTGGATTGTACATATACAAGGTCCTGCCTATTTATATTATAAACTTATTTTCACATGCATAAAACCTTTCACTCATTAACATAAAATGAGTAAACATTATAAAATAATCAAATGATAGGTTCCAATTGAATAGTCTTTCCCAACTACATATAGAGAAAATTATTACACAATGTTTCCAACATCAGTAAATTTCATTATACATACAACCTTTGATGTCAAGGGACATAACCTGTCTTTTCTATAACCCAATCTTTATTTTGAAGATCATTCTATGAACTCATGTGAGGGCTCTTCTTCTCTGTTCCAAAACATCCAAGTTATACCTTCACTTCTACTTTAGCATATACTCACTTCTACACTACTTTAATATATGCATTTATGGGACTAAAGAAAGTTGTAGAATCTGGTTCGCCACTCTCCAATGTAATTTGCTTGGAAACAAACTCCATTTGATGAATTTCTCCAGCCCCTAAATCCGGTATTTCCATGTAGTCTATATCAATCATATTTTTTATTCATAATATATATATATATCAAGGTTGCATGACGAACGGGGTACTTGGGTATATCAATTTTTTTATATATAATTTAACATTTTATAGAAAATCTGAAAATATAATGACATTGAGTTTACTGTCAAACAAAGAACAGTGATAAAGTTTACTGTCAAACATAAACTTTGAAGATTAAGAACACAAAAACACACACATACACACACATATATATATATATCAAAGGAGCAAAATAACTTGAACAACAAAAAGGTTTGATAGTCATTCATATAGAAGTTGGTATATGACGCGGTGCAGTTTACAATATTCCTATTCCATTTTTTTGGACAAAGATGTGGGGAATATTGATGCCAGCACAACAATTAAATAGAATAAAGAGAAATTGCAAATGAGGTTCTCCTTTATGATATTTGAATTTAATTAAATAATATTTGGACAATTTTATTGGCATTACTTTGTGCATGATTTATTCATAAAAATAATTCAAATTAGTATCTATTTAGTTGAATATTACAATAAAAAAATAGCAGTCAGAAAAACAAAAATAAATTCTCAATGGAATTACCAGAAAATTGTAAAAGGGTCATTTTAAACACAGTTTTGTAAAAAGTTCAAATAAAAAAAATTAGCATGATAAAGAAGCGTAAATTTTTTTATTTTTAAAGTTTTTTAGTTTTTTAAGTTCTAATTTTTATAATAGGATTCTATTCCAACCCTAAAAGGAGGTGGGCCCCATTTTGGCCACTCCAACCCTTCATAAGCCCCTCCAAACTTCATTCTTTCCTCCCATTTGGATTTCAACTTGTTTGCTACAGATGAGAGGAGTAAAAAGGAGTGCAAAGAGTGATTGGAGGAGTGCAAGAAGTGATTGCAACTGAAAGTGAAAGAAGAGCAAGAAGAAGACAAAGATTCTACACCTTCCTTGAAGAGATTCATCAAGCACAAGGTAGGGTTTATAGATTTTTTTGTTTTATTTTCTGATTTTTATTTCTAAAACTAAAAGTCAACTTTAAATCTTAAGTTCTTTTGAAATGTTGAATGCATTGTTGTTTCTTTTCATTGTTTCTTGTTGAAAGTGTTCTCATTTTTGTTGTTTGAAATTTTTTTGTGTTTTCAATTTTAAAAATAAATTCTCAATGGAATTACCAGAAAATTGTAAAAGGGTCATTTCAAACACACAGTTTTGCAAAAAGTTCAAATAAAAAAAATTAGCATGATAAAAAGCGTAAATTTTTTAATTTTTTAAAGTTCTAATTTTTATAATAGGATTCTATTCCAACCCTAAAAGGAGGTGGGCCCCATTTTGGCCACTCCAACCCTTCATAAGCCCCTTCAAACTTCATTCTTTCCTCACATTTGGATTTCAACTTGTTTGCTACAAATGAGAGAGAAGAGTGAAAAGGAGTGCAAAGAGTGATTGGAGGAGTGCAAGAAGTGATTGCAACTGAAAGTGAAAGAAGAGCAAGAAGAAGAGGAAGATTCTACACCTTCCTTGAAGAGATTCATCAAGCAAAAGGTAGGGTTTATAGATTTTTTTTGTTTTATTTTTTTATTTTTATTTCTAAAACTAAAAGTCAACTTTAAATCTCAAGTTCTTTTGAAATGTTGAATGCACTGTTGTTTCTTTTTCATTGTTTCTTGTTGAAAGATATCTCATTTTTGTCATTTGAAATTTCTTGCATTTTCAATTTTATAACATGTTTCTTGTTATTTGAATTTCTAAATTAGGTCCTAGGTTGAAACTAATTTCCTAAAAATTTATTTTTAAATTACTAATTAGGCTGATAAATTTTCATTTTGTGAAATGCAGTGTCAAAATGACATCGCATAATCATGATATCAGTGAAGATGAGATAGAAATTCATTCTGAGGGTGCATGTCTATAAGAGTATGAACCTAAGCATGAGGCAAGTGACCATGGGGCTGATATGGAAGCCCAATCTAGTTATGTTTCTAGTGGAAAGGTGAGCCACCTATAGATTGCCCCTCTCAGCTTTTGACAGAGTTTGTTAGGGGTCATTTTGATCCCAAGTCTCCTCTCAAACAATTTGCAATAAGAGTAACAACCCCAATGCCAACAAATGGTGGCACAAGCAAATGAAAATGCAATTTTTGTGTGGTAGAATGGTTTGGGAGTGTCACTAGAGTTAATGCACACTTGCTCTTTTGGACAGACATGGTGTGAATGCATGTAAATTTTTTATGGAAGCTAAAAATGTCAAGTACAGAATTGAGATAAACAAGATTTGGGCTATTCTTGATGATAGAGGAGTTCCAGTGCCTACTAATTTGTCTACTAGGCAATGGGTTTAGGCAATTCAATAGTTATAGGGGCAGTAACATACTTCCACTCGTTCCATGCATCAAATAGTAGAATCAATGTTAGAGTCAGCTTCAGGACCTTCATCCATTCAGATTTCAACAGGGGAGGGCAGCAACAAAGGGAAACACAAGGCAAGAATTTTAAGTAACCCCATAGTTGATTTGTTTATGTGCACATGAAGGATCACATATAGGATTCCATTGGCAGGTTCTTTGCTAATGGCATACCATTGCATGTACCTCAATTTCCTTGTTATAAGGAGATGATGTCCATGGCGGTGAAGGGGGGGAACATCATTTGTGCCACCAGGTGAGCACAAATTGAGGACCACAATCTTGGATAACCAGTATAACAAGATCAATATTTTGATGGAGCAGATGAAGGCATGTTGGATAGATTTTGGATGTAGCATAGTTATGGATGGGTGGACAGAGATTAGCCATCGTCCACTTATCAAAATCATGGTTACATGCATAAAGGATCCATACTTTCTGTGAGCATTTGATTGTTTAGGGCAGTTGCATGTTCATTTTTAGGTCCTTAGGGAAGCTATTGAGGAGGTTGGGCCACAAAACATGGTCCAAGTAGTGACAGATGCATCACATGTGTGCAAAGCTGCAGGGAAGCTTATTGAGGTAGCCTATAGACATATTTTATGGACTCCATGTTGTGTGCATGCCATGAAAAATGCACTCGAGGGCATGGGGAAGATTGACTAGATTATAGGAGTGGTCAATGATGCAAGAGATGTGCAGATGTTTATCTGCAACCACCACACTTCACATGCACTCTTCACAAGCTTCGCAAAGGAGTTCTTGAAACCAGTTGAGACCATATATGCATCCTATTACATTCTCTTGGAGAGAATTATTTATTTTCAAGAGCCACTACAACTCATGGTTATGACACAAGAATGGAATATGTGGGCTAAGGCCAAGACATAGCAGGGGAAAAGGGTGAAGGAGACAGTAAAGAGTGATCAATTTTGGAGTGATGCAAAATATAGCCTCTATCATTAATGGTGCAGGGCACCTCCCTATTTGATGGTTTTGAATGTTTTTGGTTTGTATTAGGTTGTGTTGTGTGTTTTGGAATAAGTTCCAATGGGTTAGATGCAATGATAGTTTAACTTCATGTTTGTAAGAGCTTTAGTGCTCATTAGGTGTTTTGGGTCATTTTGGCTTCAAATAGTGCAAAGTTTCCATTTGAGTACAATGTGGGTTAGAAGTGTTTTTTAGGACCCTACATATCCTATTTGGGGTCTTAGAAGTCAACATCAATCATCGAGTTGACAAACAAGGTCAAAATGCTCAAAATACAAAATGTTGCTAGCAACTTTGAAAATTTGCTCAAGCAACTTTTGCAAGAATTGAAAAAATATAGTTAGAACTGATGTAACTACCCAATGCTTAGTATATGAGCATGGATTCGATGCTTTGAAGAGGTTAATGAGATTTTGGTTTGAAACACTTAATTCTGACACCTATGTATGGATGACTGCATCCACAATTGTGTAATCTGCACTATATCTTTGCTAATGTACGGCTGTGTACAGATTGACATAGGTGATCGGGCTCCATGAAATTGTAGTGTTTTCTTTCAGCTTTCATATGCAATAGATAGTTTGTTTTGAAGTTCAGTAGGTGTTAAGTTCCAAGTTTTTGAAGGTCACTGGTCTGACAGAGACAAAACAGTGCTACCTAGCTAGAAATGGCTCTAACCTAAAATCCCTCTGGTGGAATTGACTAAAACCATGGGGGAAGTAGGGTTAGGGTATATAGATAAGGTTTTGGTTTTATTTTTTGTTGTTTTAATGGATTTCATAGGTCAGAAGTGAAGCCCTATGGCTGACTGGTGAAACCAGGTGAGCCAGGACAGGGAGAAGGAAGGATTTGATCGAGCACCCGTGACCTTTTGGGAAAGAATTAGTGGTATTTTTAGATGCACTAGATAGTCCCCTAAAATGATTCAAAGGTGTAAGGAGGTGAATCAAAGATTGGAGACAAGTTTCATAATTATTTATGCTGACTGGTCCAGATGCCTAATAATAGGCTATAATCTAGGGCCTGCAAGAAACTAGGGTTTTGGGCACTTTTAGAGGTTAGGGTTTTGGATTATGATAGTGTTGGGTGATTTCTTGAAGATTTAAAAGTTTTTTTATGGATTCATTTGGATATTTTGGGATCATTTAGCCAAAATCGGTGAAAATAGACCTACTAGGAATTGGGCAATTAGGCCTCGTAGTGAATTAGTGACCAATTGAACTGGTAAAGGGTATTGGAGTATTGGGATGGATGTAGAATGAAAAAGAAGGTGTTAAGAAGTGGGTTAGGATTCTTGATGAATGTGTGAGAAGATCCTAGGTAGAGGATTGGCAATCTAGGTGGAGTTTTAGTGGAGGAAACTAGGCTTTTGGTTAACTAGTTGGACTAGTTGAGCTTACAAATTTTGGAGTCTTCTAAAAACCAACTATACCTTGGAGGAGAATTTGGTAGAGAGGGTCTTGGAGATCCTAATTGGAGGAATATCCAACAAAGAAGAACCATTTGATGGTTGGATTGGTCAAACAAGCACCTAGGAGTGAGGAAAAGCTCTAGATTATCAAACCCTCTATATTAGAGTGGTATCAGAGCTAGAATAGCTTGAAGATTGTGTATGTCTGAAGGGGAGGAGATTAAAGAGGTTGAAAGCATGCCTCCTAAGTAAAAGAGTAGGTATGCCAAAGTGGAATTGGTTCAGGGCCTCTTGGAGAAGGCTAGTGTGTCAGAGACAACGGGCAAAAAGAAGATCATAGAATGGGGAGATGAGAGTGATGGGGATGAAAGTCAAACAGAAGAGTCATGAAACAAAGGGAAAGAACCTGAGATGGAAAAAGAACAAAAGGTATTCTTAGATTCCTTCAAGTCTTTAAACAAGGATAGCATGAAACATAAACCATATTACTGTGGTAGCCTGAATGGAGAAGATTTGTTAGATTGACTTGAAGCCATTGACAACCAATTTGATTAAAAATAAGTCTCAGAGGAGAAGAGAGTTAGCTATGCTAAGGCTAGACTCAAAGGATCTACATTGGTGTGGTGGAACATGATGTAGGATGAGAGGATAAGAAGTGGAATGAAAAATATTTTTTCTTGGGAGAGGATGAAAATTAGATTGAGGGCACAATTCTTGCCTACTGATTATGAAATCCAAATATATCAAAAGCTACAGAACCTAAGACAAAAAGAAATGTCAGTGAGTGCTTGCATAGAGGAGTTCCATAAAATAAGCCTAAGGGCTAGGAGACAAGAAGATGAGATGGAGAAGGTAGCCAGGTATCTCAATGGGCTAAGGCAAGGGATACAAGATGAGATCAGCATGATGGCTCCTGAAAGTATGCACAAATGTTTCCAATTGGCCTTAAGAGCAGAGGATAAGGCTAGAAGGAGGAATTATTTCCATTAGAGGGGAAGAGGTGGAAGCAATAATAGAGGGTTCCAAAGAGGAAGAAGTAACTTTGGTAGGGGACAAATCCCTAATAGACAAGAAGACAATCAATCCATGGATAATGGTGGGGGAAACCAGTATAGAGGATCTTTCCAAAGGGGAGGATACAAAGGTAGAGGACCACCAAGAGGTAGGTTCCATCCCCAAGGGAGATCTAATTCAGTCTTCACTAGCAGATGATATAACTACAACCAAGTGGGTCACACAATGGGCAGGTGTCCTAAAAAGACTTCCTCATCTTCAATGGGGGATAGAAGGAATCAATTGGTACAAGAGGATGACACTCAAAGTGTTACTTCTCCCATCTCCAAGGTAGGGCTAGTATTGGATGGAGATAACTTGATGTTAAGGACAACCTTGTTGAAAGTGCCTAGAACTATAGAGCCACCATAGAGAAAGAACTTGTTTAAAACAACTTTTAGGTCTCATGGAAATATTTACAAAGTGATAGTGGACTCTGGATCCACTGAGAATATAGTATCCATAGAGATGGTGGACAAATTGAAACTAAGGAGGATACCTCATACCACACCCTATAAGGTTGCATGGTTGAATAAGGGTCAACAACTAGTGGTAGATGCGAAAACTATGGTTGATTTTGAGATTGGAGAGTATAAGGACAAGGTCCTATGTGACATACTTCCTATGGATGCATGTCATCTGCTCCTAGGATGTCCATGGCAATATGATGTCAAAGAAATACATGATGGAGAGAAGAATAATTATGTCATCACCAAGCTAGGAAAGAAGTTCCAAATGGATCCATTGCAAGAATCCAATGAAGAGAAGAATGTGGGCACAAGTCTGATGTTATTGAGTAGGAAAGAGTTTCTAAAGGCCATGAAGAAGGAGAAAGGAGTATGTTGTGTAGTAGTGATAAAACCAAAGGAGGAAACTAAGGAGAAATTCAATTTGCCACCAAAGATACAAGTCTTGCTGGAGAAGTACCATGACATAGTAGATAATGGTTTTCCAAGTGCATTACCACCTATGAGGGAATTGATTCATTAGATTGACCTCATTCCTGGAGAAAATTTGCCTAACAAAGAAGCATATAAGATGACACCAAGTCAGAATGCAGAGATAGAAAAATAGATTCAAGATTTGTTGGATAAGGGGTTAATAAGGAAGAGTTTGAGCCCATGTTCTGTGCCAATAGTACTTGCACCTAAGAAGGATGGAAAATGGAGGATGTGTATGGACTCTAGGGCTATAAACAAGATAACAATCAGATATAGGTTCCCAATGCCCCTGATAGAAGATTTGATGGATAATTTAGGGGGTTCTTGTTACTTTTCTAAGGTAGAATTGAAGTCAGGGTATCATCAGATAAGAGTGAGGTTGGGTGATGAGTGGAAGATAGATTTTAAGACCAATGAGGGTCTGTATGAGTGGATAGTAATTCCCTTTGGCCTAAGTAATGCACTTAGCACATTCATGAGGCTCATGAATGAAGTGCTAGCAGAGTTCATTGGTAAGTTTGTAATAGTTTACCTTGATGATATTTTTATCTTTAGCAGGTCCAAGGAGGAGCACATGAATCATTTGGAGATTGTCTTAAGGAAGCTACATCAAGAGAAGTTGATGATAAATCAAGAAAAGTGTGAGTTTCTCAAAATTGAACTAGTTTACCTTGGTTTTGTTGTTGCTAATGGATGTATGAAGATGGGCCCTGATAAAGTTAAGTCCATTTTGGAATGGCCTACACCTAGGTCCATAGGGGATGTTAGGATTTTCCATGGGTTGGCCTCCTACTATAGGAATTTTGTGATAAATTTTAGTCATGTGTGAGCCCCTATACTTAACACCATAAAAGGTGGAATCAAATGTAAGTTTGAATGGACTATGGCAGAAAACCAAGGGTTTGAAATGTTAAAGAAGAGGATTGCAAACCTACCTACTCTTAGGTTCCCTAAATTCAATCAACTCTTTGTGGTAGAGTGTGATGCTAGCAAGCTGGCTATTGGAGCAATGCTAAGCCAAGAAGGACATCCTGTGGCTTTCTTCTCTGAAAATTTGAATGAGGATAAAAAAAAGTACTCCACCTATGATTTGGATTTATATGCTATGGTTCAAGCCCTTAAGAAGTGGAGACACTACCTATTACTTAGAGATTTTGTGGTCTACACTGATAACCATGCTTTAAGTTTCTTGAATGGACAAGAAAAGTTGAAACAATGGCACATGAAGTGGGTAGAATCATTGAAGGCTTATACATTTGTTATAAAGCACAAGAAGGGGATTAGAAAAAAGGTTGTAGATTCTTTTCACAGAAGAGTACTCACAATCCAAGAGATACAACTGCAAAGTGTGGGAATGGATGATTTGAAGGACCTCTACAAGGAGGACAAAGATTTCAGAGTAGCCTATGAGGCATGTGTGAAGTTTCAACAGGGGTTCAAGGTGGATTTCAGTGAGTTTGTATTGTAGGAAGGCCTATTGTTTAAAGGTCACCTTATGTGTATACCTCAGTGCTCAATGAGGGAAAACATTGTGAAGGAGAAACACCAAGGGAGCTTGGGAGGCCACTTTGGAGTGGATAAAACATTGGAGCAGGTGCATAGGAATTACTATTGGCCTAAGATGCAGTCAGGAGTTAGGAGATTTGTAGAACAATGTCAGATTTGTCAGAGGGAAAAAGGACAAAGAAAAAATAGTGGGTTGTATCAACCATTATCTATACCCCAACGGCCTTGGGAGTGCCTTAGTATGGACTTTGTTTTGGGGTTACCAAAGACACCTAGGGGTCATGACAGTGTATTTATGGTGGTGGACCATTTTATAAAAATGGCACACTTCATTCCATGCAAGCAAACAAATGATGCTTCTCAAATTGTAGGTCTATTCTTTAGGGACATTGTGAGGATCCATGGATTGCCCCTAATATTGTAAGTGATAGGGATAGTAAGTTTTTAGGTCACTTTTGGAGGAACTTATGGAAGATGCCTGGAACAAAATGTCTTTATCTTCAGCCTATCATCCACAATCAGATGGGAAAATAGAAGTAGTGAATAGGTCACTTGGAAATTTTCTGAGGTGTTTGACTAAACAACATGGACAATCATGGGATCAAATCATAGGGCAGACAACATTTGCATATAATGACTCCATTAATAGGAGTACAGGGAAGAGCCCCTTTGAAATTTTCTATGGGGTCAATCCTAGAGGGATATTGGAGTTGAGGGATCTCAGTTTGAAGGAAAAGAGGATTGCTCAAGGAGAGTCATTTGCCGAATAGATGAAGGAGTTGCATGATCAAGTCAATAAGACCTTACACAAACAAGTGGAGAAGTACAAATCCAAAGTTGATCAAACTAGAAGAGACTTTTAGTTCAAGGTTGGGGATCTATTATTAGCCTATCTCAAGAAGGAAAGGCTACCCAAGGGTCAGCCTACTAAACTACTAATGAAAAAGATAGGGCCTTTGAAGATTTTGCACAAGTATGGAAAGAATTCCTATGAGGTGGAGTTACCTCCTGATTTGGGGATCTCTCCAATTTTTAATGTTTGTGACCTGTATCCCTACAAGGGACCAACACCAAACATAGGTCAATCCACTCTTGCAGATTTGGAGGATGATGATTGGGTGAAAGACTTGCCTACCCCAAAGCCATTGCAATTGGAAAGTGTACTTGATTCTAAAGTGATAAAGAAGACAAGGAAGGGTAACTACAAGGAGAACCTCATCAAGTGGCAGGGACTACCTGAAGCTGAGGCCACTTGGATGACAGAGCTAGACATTTTGAAATATGGGGTCACCATTGAAGACCTCCTAACTCAAGGGACTTGAGTTATTTTGTCCAGGGGAGTATGGTGTAGGGCACCTCCCTATTTGATTTTTTTGCATGTTTTTGGTTTGGAATAGTTTGTGTTGTGTATTTGGGAATAAGTTCCAATGGGTTATATGTAATGATAGTTTAACTTCATGTTTGTAAGAGCTTTAGTGCCCATTAGGTGTTTTGGGTCATTTTGGCTTGAAATAGTGCAAAATTGCCATTTGAGTGAAATGTGGGTTAGAAGTGTGTTTTAGGACCCTACATATCCTATTTTGGGTCTTAGAATTAAACATCAACCATAGAGTTGACAAACAAGGTCAAAATGCTCAAAATACAAAATGTTGCTAGCAACTTTTGCAAGAATTGACAAAATGTAGTTAGAACTGATGTAACTACCCCATGCTCAGTATATGAAAATGGATTAGATGCTTTGAAGAGGTTAATGAGATTTTGGTTTAAAACACTTAATTCTGACACCTCTGTACGGATGACTGTATCCAAATTTGTGTAATTTGCATTGTATCTTTGTGTGTATGAGGAATCCTTCAATCTGTTGGGAGCAAGCTCAAACATGCAAATGTTAGTAGGTTAGAACATATAATGAACTAAGAATCATGAAGGAGCAAGCAAGAAACATAGAATTCAACATAACATCAAATAGAGCTTAAAAATGAGTAAATAATGCTATTCTACTCATTTTGATTTGCTCTTTAGATTGTATGTAGGTGTGCTCTCTCAAACACACAAGATGCTATAGATCCCAATGCAATACAAGATTATCAAAACAAGAAGAAAGATTCAAGAGCTAGTATGAGGAACTAGTCTCAAAATCT
>MU228382.1:552230-581458 GCA_018584345.1 Thuja plicata | reverse complement strand
ATTGGCCAAGGTTATTTATAATCAAGTACCTAACTTGGAGAATGCACCTATGGAGTTGGTAATGAAACAATATGAGAAACAATGAACTAACAAGTTGAAAGAGATTATATTAGTAGAAAGAGAGTCACTTGTAAAAATTTCCATGTTTACATATTTTACAAAAGACCTAGAGAAAAAGAGAGATGATGCTCAACTGGAGATTAATACTTTGATTGAAAAATTTGATCCCATTACTAGTTCAATTTCAGCATACAGTGCTAAGGTGAAAATGATTCATACAACATGAAGTAGTTGCAAGCAAATAAATATAAAATAATAATATCACTTATGGAGTTGCAAACCTACCTAGCTCCAACCATAGATCTTATGCAGCATAATGTGAGTGATGCAGAAACAATACTAAGTCTACAACAGGTGAGTACTTTGAATGATATGGAAGTGTCAGCGTCGTTTATCCATGGATAGATTCTATCTATGGAGTGCTTAAAAGAGTCATGGGAAAATTCATTAGAGTCAACGAAGACACTCTTCAAGCATGTCTTTGACAAAATGTAATTCTAGTATGTACTTTTATTCCTTTGTCATTGTTGACAAAAAAGGGGGAGATAGATGTGTATGGTGAAATAGAGATAGATGTGAGAGCATGCATAATGTAAGGGGGAGTATTATTAGAATGAGTTGTAGTATGTATGTATGTAAGATTTTTTTGAGAGTTTCTTCCATCAATGCCAAATGGGGAGATTGTTGGCATTATGATATTTTTTGGAGGAGATATGTAGCTTGCTATACTGTCAATGTCATCTCTCTCTCTCTCTCTCTCTCTCTCTCTCTCTCTCTCTCTCTCTCAAGTGATACCTTTCTTTTTTGGTTTTTTCATCTGATGAAGACTTAATTCACTTGGGGGGTTGACGTTTCTTTGTCTCCTTGACCTCGAAAAGACCATTCATCCTCACTAATCTAATTTACTATGAATATGAGTTTGTCGCATACTCTTGCTAAAGTGGGGGCTAAATGTACCATCCTAAAAAGTTAGCACCCATTATTGGTGGCTCTAATTAGGACCTATAGCCCCTTTTATGATTTTGAGGTCATTTTGCCCATTTTTTGTGATCCTAGAAACCTGTAATTCAAATTGGGGCCTCTGCTAGTCATCTCGATGTCCCTGGTAAAATTTGGGATAAAATCATATGGTGCACAAAATTTCAAATGTTGTCCCTGGGTGCACAATGTTTGAGGCATTATGCTCTCAGGTGTTTTGTCCTAGATTGGACTCAGAGCCCGATATTAGGGTTTTCATTAAATTATTCATTAGTAGTTACAGTGATGAGGAGTAGAAACACAATTATCATCATTCACTTTTAATTTATCTAAGATATTTCAGCCTAATTGTTCTAAGAAAGGAAATTAACTTAAGGAGTTTGTCAAATTTTCATACCCAAAAAATAACAACATAAACCTCAATTAGTCATTTGAAATTGTTTATTAAGTTGAGACTTAACATAAAAAATCAAAATGTTAGCTATAGAAGTTAGAATCAAATCATGAACATATAAAATAATGATCATGATATTATTTTTACCGTGATTAATAGATAAACTTGGATTAGTTTTATTTCTAATGAAACCTCGAGAGATACATAAGAATTAATTTTAGAAAATTGTTCTCTAGAATATTGTTTTAAACCATAATTAGATTTCTTTAATTTGCAAAAAATGTGATCATTACATTTCTTCATAAAACTAGGAGGTTGATACATATAAATATTTTATGTACATCACCATTTAAAAATACACTTTTAACATCCATTTGATGAATAGACCAATACATATGAGAAGTGAGAGCGAGAGCTAATTTAATAGTTGGCATTTTAACTACAAGAGAAAAAATTTCATTATAATTTAAACCTTCCATGGTAGAATCCTTTAGCAACTAATCTAGCTTTAAACTTGCTAACCTCATTACTTGCATCAAACTTAGTTTTATACAACCATTTACAAGAAATAAGATTCCCACATCAAGATAAAGGAGCTAAATCCCAAGTTTTATTTGCAAGTAATGTATCATATTCCTCTAGCATATACTTTTCCAAATGAGGTTGATTTTTATCTTGATCAAAATATTAAGGATCATTTGCATTAATGAATTTAGATATTAAAACATAATTGCAGTGATTTGCCTTTCTAAATTAAGATTGATTAATCAAAGCTAAAATATCCTCACTTTATTGAATATTTTTTTAGAATCATTTATAGATGTAGGTGTATCACCACTTGAAAAAAATTATGAGAAGAAGATTTGTCATTATCATCTTCGCTGTCACTATGACTAAGAGATGCGTCGAGATGGTTTAGAAAAGGAGAATTATCCTCAACAACCATAGCTTCATTTTGAGGTAAATCATTTTCATGCACTTTAAAACAATCATGAACACCATTTTCAACAATGCATACATCCCTAGAATCTCCAACTTTGTTAGAGATATGATTATAAACTCTATAATCTTTAGAATGTTCATCACATCAAAAAATATAATAAGAATATTTAAAATATATTTTTAACCTTTTTTGTTTGGGCTAATGAACATACGCAATTGAACCAAAAATACTTAAATGCTTAAGATTGGACTTCCAATTGAATGAATCCTCTTCAGGAGTTATATCCTTTAAAGCTTTCATAAGAGTTCTATTGATAATATAAGTAGCACAAAACATTGCTTTGGCCACAAATTTATAAGACATTTTTTAATGTAACATACATCCAGCCATTTCAATAATAGTTCTATGTTTTATATTTGCTACACCATTTCATTGAGTTGTATAGGAAATCGTGAGCTCATGTTAAAAACAAATGAATTTAAATAACCATTGAAAGGGTTATTCATATATCCCTTACCATTATTAGTTTTAAGAATTTGAGTTTAAAACCAGAATGTCTTTCAAAAAATTTGTCAAATTCAACAAAAATATCAAGAATTTAATCCTTACTTTGAAAAAAACCAATTTGAGTTCTTCAAGAATAATCATCAACAAAAGCAAGTGCATACCTTGACCCTTGGATGAAGGTATTTTTCAAGGATCCCTAAAGGTCACTCTGTACAAGGTACAATTTATGATGTGCCCTCTATGATTGACCTTGTGGAAAAGGCTCCATATGCATATTATCACCCATACACCCTATGCATACAATTTTAGATGGAACGTTACTAGACAATCCTTATACCATATTAGGTTTTTCATTAAGGAAATATTATTAGCATTTATATGACCACATCTTTCATGTCAAATATTGAAGTCAATAATGGATAGTAAAAAATATTTATAATGAGAAAAACTCATAAAATTTGAACAAATTACCATTGTTAAATTTAGTATTATTAATGAATTTTTGTTTTGGATCAATCACATAACACACGTACTTATAAAATTCTATTTTGTTTTCTTGTCAAAAGTTTTTTTGATAAAAGTGGACAGGGCTACTGAAACTCTTATTAATATAGTAAAAAAAGCTAGCTATGACTCAATCGTAAAAATTTATTGTCAAGAAGATTCCTAAACGTAGTTTGTCCCAAGAAGCAAAAATAGAATATGCGACCCTCGTATCATTACAGACTAGGCATATGATGAAAATTTAGAAGCCTAATGCATGATAACTAGATATAGAAGAAAAAGACTTTAAGGAATTACATGAAACTAGTTACTCATGTCTACATCAGCGAGGAGCATCATGAAATTACCATTAGGGACATTCACATCTCCAATTGCTTCTATTTGGAACTAAATACTAGACATTTTAGGTTTCATAGAATCAAATACATTTTATGTGAAATAACATGTTGAGAAGTACCCGAAATAATAATTCATTGAAGTGGTGTTGAAGCATTATAACTACGTGTAAAGACATGTCTAGGTTGATTTTCATTATTATCAAACTTTTTATGATGAAGTTTATTTTTTTGATTAGTTTGCCTCATTTTCTTTTTATCATTTTACCTCTTCAAACAAGTGCTAGATCAATGACCAACTTTATCATGGTAAGTACAATGAGGCTTCTTAGAAGAGCTATTCTTTGATTATCATTCTAGTATTATTGTGATGAGATTCAAAGTTAAAATATTGTTTATTATGAGACTTAAAGTTTGATTAGGATGCTTAGACATAAAATCATGCTCACTATTTTTAAGATTGCCAAATTATATCAACTTTGTGCGATAAATTTTGAAAAATATTATAAGTAAACTGACTAGTTAAAGAAGGAACAACTAATTGAATATGAATATTAGTAATAAACTATTACAATTTTATAGGAAAAAAATTTTAAAGAATAATATGAATTGATCTAAGATCTACATGTTGAACTCATAAACCATTCAATTTACTATTGAGAAAATTAAATTTTAACTAGGAATCATCCATAGTTTTAAAATCAATATACCTCAAATCTTTAAGTTGATCTTGAAGTTGTATCTTCCATGACCCATTTGAACTATCATAGATAGACTTTAGAATCACCCATGTTTCATAGGCTTTCATGTAATTTCCAATAAGATCATAAATTTCATAAACCATGGAAATGTCTATGAGACCAATAGCTTCCTCATTTTGAGTCTTTTATTTTTCTTGATCAACATGGGGAGTAGAGGAAGATGACTCAAACTTTGGATATAGTGCAACATATAACAAGTGTTTAAATAAAATATGCATTTTCAAAGAATGATAATCATAATTATTTTACTTAATTTTTCAAATTAAGGAAAATATGATTGAATAAATCTTCCGCAAATAGAAAATATAAATGTTACCCTCAAAAAATACTTAATCAGTAAAATTTCATTCAAAAGAAAAAATAAACCCTTCATTCATTTTTTTTTTAAATTAAAAACTTTATACTCTCTTTTTTTTTGTAAAAAAAACTTTACTACTAACAAAAAAAATTAAATTCTAGAACAAAAAGAAGGCCAAGATTTTTGGGAAGATCACTCAAATGGCTCCCTCCTCTGATACCCACCATGGAAAATATTTGAATCAGTTTGCTTCAACATCGCTTCATAGGTTGGGATCTAGGGACGTGGGTGTTGTTGGAGATGGTATTGGGTATGCCTATGATGGATCGCTACCTTCTTCCTCTGTTGCACCTATTTTGGGGCCTGTGGGTTTTGAGGGTGTCCATATCTCTGCTTTAGGCACTATAGTTGATGTAGGAGTTTTTTTTATAGCAATGCTTACTGAATCAGATGCTTTTGTACCTATTCTCACTAGGAATTCTATTGGGAAACATATTGCTAATAATGGGAGAAGCTTTGCTCATGTTGTTTTTGTTACTCTTCTTCCCAAGGGAAATCTTGGCCTCTTACCTCTGCCAAGACCTCTCCCGTGGTCGTCTGTGGCCTAGATGTGATAGATAATTTGGAATTCTACCAACATTGTGGGTTGGTTTGTAGATTTTTTGGTTTCTAACCCTCTCTACTTGATCTTCATCATTGGGTATTTGATTATTGGAGACCCTTATTTCCTACTAACATTGAGCTTTTACCTTTTGCTAACGGTTTTTTTTTATTGTTTCTTTTGTTTATTTTGAGGAACAAGATCTGATAATGAATGAATTGTGGGTTTGGGGAGCTCATTCCCTTTTGGCCAAACCTTGGACAACCTCCTTCAACCCTCTTATTGAACCACTGAATGTGCATTCAACGTGGGTTTCTATCCCAATCTTTTCTATTTTTAGGTGAATTCCTTTTTCAAGGACATCGACAACTCTATTGGTCGCTTCTTAAAGGTGGATGATACCGCAAGCTCAATGAGTCTCTCTACCTTTGCCTAAATTTTGATTGACATTGACATCTCCACACCTCTTCCTAGAGATTTTTTACTTATGGTTTTGGATAGGCCATGGACTCAACCATTGGATTATGAGGGTCTGACCTTCCGATATCGGTAGTGTTTTTCTATTAGTCACTTAGCAATTGAATCTCTTATGTTGTAAAGGTGATACCACTTGGTGTAAGGAAGCTAAGGATGAACATCTAACTGTCATGTCTTTAGACTCTTCTTTTGATGACTCTTCATAGGCTAATTATTTCCCTCGGGATGATGCCCATGTTGTTGTTTATTTGGTCTCCTCAAACCCTGTGGATCCTACCCCACCTCTTACTGCTAGTTTCCAACTTTGACCACACAGACCCTTCTCAGTCTATTGCTCTTGTTTTGCGTCAAGCTCTTGTTGATGATGTGCAACCTTGTTAGCACTCTGTCTACAGTGTTGATAGTATTGCAAAGAGGATTTCCCCACTTACTGCCCCTTTTTTGTGGAGATCCTAGTGATAGTATTGCCTAGATGATTATCCGATAACATAGGAAAGATCATTCTTTAGTTTCTTATTCTCCTCCCCACATTATTGGTGAGTTGTCTACCCACTCTTCATGTGGGTTACTAGATGTTTTGCTAGTGTGTTGTTAATGGTTTTTTATTGACCTTGTTGTATATGACCTTTTTGGTTAGTCTTTGTAAGGTCCAACACCCTTCTTTTTTCTATTATTGGTCTCTATTTGATGCCTTTTAGTTGTGGTTGTATAAGTGACAACCCCCTTATTTTCTTGTTGATTAATATAAAAAATATAAAAAATGAAAAATGAAAACTTAATAATAATTGTGATTTAAAAGAAAGATAAAGGATTAGCAGATGGAACACTTTGGTTTTGGATTTTGTTTTTCCTCACCTAGCCCTACTTGCTATGTTGTTCAAAATGCTTGACAATTGAGGCCTCCAGGGATGATGTTATTTTGTGGGGTGGCGGATTTGAGGGTGATGTATGGATTAGAGGTTTTGGCACTCTCAAGAAAGTAAAAATGTTGTTGGCACATGGATATTTTTGGTTCCCTAATCCTCTATTTGTGTCAAAACCCTAGCCAGTGCCCTACATAAAAATTTGAGTAGGTTGAGTTCTAGAAGAAAATTGTTGGATGTGAGTTATGGGGGCATTTCAATGTAAACCCTAATAATGGTGTTATTGTTAAGACGTGTTCTCATTTTTCTATATGCCCTTCCTCAAAAACTCCTAAATTTTTCTTGGATTGTTTAATTATAGCTTGGAAGGATTTTCTAAAGGACCGTGCACTATTTTTCCAATTTACAAAGACTTGCCTGAAGTTATGTAACTTGCGTTCATGGCTCACAAAGAAATGGAAAGAAAATATAGGAGAAATGATTATTTACCCTTGTGCTAAGTGAATTTTCATAAGGGTTTGGTGTTGGAAAATGATCTTTGGATTGTTCAAGGAGTGCATGAAACCTTGGTTCACTGGTTTTGAATCGCATACAAAAAATTTCAGCACTACATTTTTGTGGTTAAGGATACCATATCTTCCCATTAAATTTTGGGAAATACTCTTCTTGAGGGACATTAGGAATTACCTAGAAATGTATCATTAAACCTCAAAGGAAACTATCAACTATCAAAATTCTATGTGCACTTTGTGTTGAAATGGATATAGCCAACAACCTCCTTGAATATCGATTGGTTAAGGTACCTCATCATTGAAAGGTTTTCCCAAAATCAAGAAAGAGAATAGTTTTTTGGAGAGATGTCAGGATCATCTAATTTTAGTGATTTTGTCAAAGATGGTCTCAAAGGATGTTACATACTTGAGAAACCATGCTTGGATTTGCAAACTCATAGGGCTTCTCCTTTCTACGCCAATACTAAACTTTTGGGCTCAACAAATTTGGAACCCTTAAGGTGGTATGGAGATCATGATGGTTGCCAATAATTACTTTTCTGTCTTGTTTTCATGCATGCCAAAATTTACTAAGTCTATTGAAGGTGGGTCTTATTTTTAAAATCAAGTTGGTATTTTTATCAATCCTTGACATGTGGGCTTCAATTTTGTTAAGGAGCTTCCCTCAAGGGTTCCTATTTGGATTCAACTTCCACGAATTCTGTTGAGTTTTAGAGAATCGACATTCTTCATGTAATTACTCTTCTTCTTTGAAAATTGATTGGTTCTACTCAAAAAACTCAAGATAGGAAGGTAAATTTCAAATGTATGTATTTGTGTCAAAGTTGATATAAAAAACCTTTGCTAGATTATGTGGAAATATGTGTTGGATCCTCTTCCTGGGTTCAAGAGATTACTGCAAAACCCTTCATTTTAGATGTCAAATCTACCCTAGTATGGGCATTTACAAAGGAAATGCCCTTGATCTAATATGATGACTACATCAACTAATACTCCCTCTAACTTTTTTTCCTAGTATTGATAAAGGGAAGGCTCTTATGTTTGGTGGGTCTGCAAAATAAGGAAGACTTTACCCTAGTTAGGCCTTGCAATAAGAAAGTGGTCAGAAGAGAACCCTCAAGGACAAACAAAATGATGAGAACTTTAATAGATTTGATGCTTTATATGACTTGTCTCAAGAAAAAGGGATTCCAATTGAATTGTCTTTCAGTGTTGGATACCTAGGAATGGATTTTTTTAAAGACAGAGAATGATAATAAAAACTTATCTTAGGTTGATAATTGATGAACTACAATTTATTGTAAGTTTGAAGTCATTTGTTGATATTCAACTGAGTTGCAGATGTGATGATAAACATTATCAATTAATGTATTGTCATTGATGTCAACTTATTTGAGTATTATTATAGCGAAAAACATTTGTTATGTATTGAAGAACTGAAACAAACAAAGTTTATGTGGTCAAAAAATGATGAGTTTTGTATACACCGAGAGACAGTGGACGCCAAGTAAAATAGAGTATATACCGAGCACAGTGATAACCAAGCAAGGGATCGCCGAAACAACAAGGTATTGACCGAGAAATTAACTCAAATCAAGGCTGACTAGAATGTTGTGTTGGCAATTGATGATTTTGAGGTAAAAGATAAAGTTTGTTATTTTGATCAAACGGTTATGAAAATTCAATGAAGATCGGACGACAAAAATTGAAACGTGTTTTTAACAAAACTACCAAGGAAGGATCAAGCGGGAAAATTAACGATGGAGATTAAGCGAAAAAATTTGAAGGATGAAAATTAAATGAGACATGATGTCTATATAAGAGACAAGATATTCATTATGAAAATACATGCGAGCACAAATGCTTAAATGCACATGTGAATTTTATGCATGATTGATAAAATTGGTTAAAGACAAAACCAAGCATTTTTCTGCAGACATTACTGAGAAAACAGAGGAAAGAGCATTACCGAGCATAACAGAGTATGGTGAATCAGATGAACTGAAGTGAAAAAATTGATCAGAGGTATTATGTACTTAGCATAGATCTAAAAGTATGCAAAATAGAGTTCTATTTGAATCAGATCATTATTGTATCAACTAAACCATTGTTACAGATAAATCTCTTAACTGAGTAGGAAAGTGAAATTCTTTATTATAACATTCAGGTAATGTTGAGTGTTTTCTTATTGACCTCATAGTGAATGCATGAATGAGGATATTGAGCAGATACAAAAAAATAAGACATGGACATTAGTACCAAGACTGAGTGATAAAAATGTCATTGGCACCGAATGGATATTCAGAAATAAATTTATTGAAAATGGGGATGTAACTAGAAATAAAGCCAAACTAGTTTGAAAAGGGTATGCACAAGAAGAAGGAATTGACTATGGAGAAACTTTTGTACCCGTTGTTACACTTGAAAGAGTAAGAGTACTACTTGCATACGTTGCATATAAAGGATTCAAAGTATATCAGATCGATGTTAAGTTAGCATTTTTGAATGGAATACTGGAAGAAGAGATATACATTAAACAACCTAAAGGATTTTTTGATCTAAATCAAAAAAACATGGTATGTAAGTTACACAAAGCTTTATATGGACTGAAACAAGCATCGAGAGCATAGTATGAAAGATTACATTCTTATCTTATAAGTATTGGATTTATTCGAACAAGTGACAACAAAAATTTGTATTTAAAAGGAGGAAATGATGATAAGACCCTTATTGCTGAAATATTTTTTGATGATATTATATTTGGAGGTAATGATAACCTATGCACTTCATTTGCTGATGAAATGAGGAAAGAATTTGAAATGTCAATGTTTGGTGAGATCAAATTTTTTCTTGGATTGCAAATTTTACAACAGACTGCAAGTATCTACATTACTCAAGCAAAATACATCAAGGAAGTACTAAAGACATTAAAAATGGAAGAATCAAAACTAGTTGGAACACCTATGGTGACAGGATGCAAATTGACAAAAGAAGACAAAACACCTCAGGTAAATCAGACTTTGTATAGATCTATGATTGGTAAATTGATGTATGTTGTACACACAAGACCTGACATAGCACACGTAGTTGGAATAGTTGCAAGATTTTATGCTAATCCCAGAGAATCACATATGACTACTGTGAAAATAATTTTTAGATACTTGAAGAATATTGAAGATTATGGACTTTGGTACAAAAGAGAAGGACAGTTTGAACTGAAAGTTTATACTGACGTTGATTGGGATAGGAAGAGCACTACTGATGGAGCATTTTTTATTGGAGAAAGATTAGTTGCTTGGATAAGCAAGAATCAAGGATGCATATCTCAGTCAACTGCAGAAGCAAAGTATGTTTTTGCTGCTACAAATTGTTCGCACATAGCATGGATAAAACAACTGTTGAAAGGAATGAATGAAGAGGTCACTAACCCAGTGATAATTTACTGTGATAATACAAGTGATATAATTATTTCAAAGAATCCTGTGATGCATGCAAATAAAAAGCACATATCCATCAAATATCACTACTTGAGGGAACAAGTGCAAGATAAACAAGTAATCTAGAATATGTACAATCAAAAGAAAAACTTGCAGACATATTCACAAAACCCTTACCGAAGGATACATTTGAGTACTTAAGAGGTAGTCTTGGGGTTTGTCCCTTGTCTATTGATAACAAAGATGAGTAGGAGGTTGCATCAACCTACATGAAATTAGAACATCAGACATGTTTATGCAAAATCTGAACTGGACTGACATAGACCTATCAGTACAATGAAAGGTACCTACTGCACTGAACATTAGCGATATTTTATTTGGCTACTGAAGAGTTGTATATTTTTTTTCTTTTTGGTATTGTTTTCAAAGGGAGAGAAATACATTAAATATAAAATGATGAATGAAATATCTATCCATCCAAGGGAAAAAAGAGAAAAGGAGAGACATATCTAATCTACAGAGAGATTAAAGAAGAGAAAAGTCAGAACTGTAGGGAGAGTCTGCATGGTGAGTTTTTAAAATACTGAAACAACTTATATATTCAAGCTAAGGAGAACTACATAATTGTTGCAGTTATAGAATAAAAGTTTGGTATTTGTTGTATGGCATATTTTTTATTCCAATTTCATATTGTGTTGCCATCAATGCCAAAGGGAGAGATTGATGAACTACAACTGATTGTATGTTTGAATTAATTTGTTGATATTCAACCGAGTTGCAGATGTGATGATAAACATTATCAGTTAATATATTTCCATTGATATCAACTTATTTGAGTATTATTATGGTGGAAAATATTTGTTATGTATTGAAGAACTAAAACAAACAAATTTTATCTGGTCGCAAAATGATGAGTTTTGTATACACCGAGAGACAGTGGACACCGAGTAAAACATAGTGTATACCGAGCACAGTGATAACCGAGCAAGGGATCACCGACACAACAAGGTATTGATTGAGAAATTAATTCAAATCAAGGCTGACTAGAAGGCAAAGCTGGCAATTAATGATTTTGAGGTAAAAGATAAATTTTTTTATTTTGATTGAACGGCTATAAAAATTCAATTAAGATTAGACGACAAATATTGAAACATGTTTTTAACACAACTACCGAGGATGGATCAAGCGAGAAAATTAACGATGGAGATTAAGCACAAAATCTAAAGGATGAAAATTAAATGAGACATGATGTCTATATAAGAGACAAGAGATTCATTATGAAAATACATGCGAGCACAAATTTTGAAGTGCACATGAAAATTTCATGCATGACTGATCAAACTGGTTAAAGACACAACCTAGAGTTTTTCTATAGACATTACCAAGAAAATAGAGGAAAGAGCATTACCGAGTAGAACAGAGTATGGTGAATCAGATGAACTTAAGTGAACAAATTGATCAGAGGTATTATGTACTTAGCATAGATCTGGAAATCTGCAAAATAGAGTTGTATTTGAATCAGATCATTAATGTATCAAATTAACCATTGTTACAGATAAATCTCTTAATCGAGTAGGACATTGAAAGTCTTTATTATAACATTCAAAGAATGTTGAGTGTTTTCTTATTGACCCCATAGTGAATGCATGGTCAAGAGACAAATTTTAGTTTTAAATCCTCTAACCAGGTCACATTTAACAGTGTGCATTGTAACCTTTAACAGGATTGGCTCTTCACTGAGCTCACTTCATAAGAGTGAAAATATTTTGGGTTACCGGTCCCAGGTGGTTTTTCCCTTAGAAGGGTTTCCACGTTAAAAATCTATGTGTCAATGTGCATGAATGATTGTGGATTGTTATTTTACTTTACACTTTATTTTATTGACCTAGATCGGTAATCACAGTATTAATTTACTGACACTCGGTAAACATTATTGACTAAAGTTTGAGATCACAGAATACATTTCACCAAGTTGAATTAAATGTTTGAATTTGTTTTGATATACATATGGAAGAATTTGGGATTGTAGGATAATTGCTGAGGAAAATGAATCCAACTGATTCACCCCCCTCCGCTCTTAGTTATTCTAACAAATAATGATATATTTAACATCCTAGATTTTGGATTTATCATAACCAAGTGGGACTGAAGTTGTGAAGGATGTTGGATCCTTAGCTACTCTAACTTCTCCTATGTGATAGAGGTCTTGATTTTTGGAAAAAGATAATGGGGTGTCACATGCCTTGGGCCTACTGCAAAAGCCCCTTAAAAAAAGGGATCTCCAAGGAAATATTATAAGGTGAGGCATAAGAAAGACCAGGAGAAGGTGAATTTGATTGGTGAGATGTTTGAGGAATTAGGATAAGAGAAGGTCATTCACTCCCATTTCTTCTAGTCTCATAAGGGATTGTAATTTCTTGTAATGTATGAGGTATGAATAACATCCCAAGACAAAAAGTTATTTGTGAATTAATTGGTACTCATTCTCCTCATATTGTCTTTACTCAGGAAACTAAATTAACAGTGGATGGTTTGTTGAATAGAGCTCTTAGAATCTGGCCTAGTATATTTTGTTACTGTGTAAGGGCCCATGGAAGTTATGATGGTGTGTATTTTTTTGGGATTCAAGGAAAGCATACCCTCTTGAATCACTCTTTTATTTCAATGGTTTTACTGGTCTGGATTCTGGTGAAACTGGATTTTCACTAATGCTTATCCCATGTTGATCTCTTGGGAAAATCACAACTTTCATCTTATGTTAGATATATTTGTTTACTTGCTCCATTTCTCTCTTAGATCATGGGTAGTGAATTTATTTTGTTTCTATCTTGAAGATTTTTTATACTCAGGCTTGATGCTTCTACTAAGTTTCTAAGGGGAAATATGGATCTCTTGAATTTAATTTATGTAAAGCCAAATAGGGGTACCTTCAGTTGGAACAATAGAATGAATAGAGTCAATGTTATCTCAGAGAGACCTGATAGGTTCCTTGTCTCTTTTTATTAGATTGGGGATAGGTGTATTACCAACTCAGAGATATTGGATTAGAGTGTGTTTGATCACTGGTTGATCAAATTCCCAACTATCTCATTTAGAGCTTAAAAGAACCCCTCTTTTAAGTTTCAACTTATGTGGTTAATGGATCCTTCTCTTCATGAATTAATGATGGAATAGTGGCATAAAGAGATCCCTACTTATGGAAAGGCTATGTATTCTTATGATAGTGGCATAAAGAGATCCCTACTTATAAAATATTGCTTAGATATCATCACTTTCCAAATTCAGGATCAATATCTTACATTGGATTTGAGGAAAGAGGAGGAAACAACTATTAAGGATCTAGAGGAATGGAAGCTCTGTAAGGAAAATTTTTGGAACAAAAAGTCTCGCATTGATTAGCTTTAGTAAGGAGATAATAATACTACCTTTTTTTAAACTCTTTTAACGCTAGAAGAAATCTGAATCTTATTACTTATGGTGTCCTAAGAGAAGGTACAATTTTCCTCTTTGGGGGACATTTTTTGGGAGGCTTGTCAATTTTTTTCAACTTTGTTTACTAAGGACATTCCTACAACAAAGGTTGCATCCCCTCTTCACTTTGTAATGAGATGAATGTGGCTCTCATCTAGCCCATCTTGCTACAATAATTTGAGGAGATTCTATTTCAAATGAAAAAAGGTAAAATCTTGATGGCTTTCCAATTGAGTTCTTTTAGGAGTTTTGGGAGATAATCAAGCTGGATCTTTTAGAGGTAGTGTAGGAGTCGCTCTTTGCAATGTGGTGTATAAAATCATCAATAATTTTACTACATAAATGCTCAATCCTTCTCTCAATTATTTGATATTTGAAGAGCGTGGTGTTTTTCCTACTGGTAGACAAATTCTTGATTCTATGGTCACCACAAATTCTTGATTCTATGGTAACCACAAATTCTCGATTCTACAGTCACCTCTAAGTTTTGAACAGTCCCAGATAACTGGGAGGGGGGGAATCAGTTATCCCAAGATATTTTTAAACTTAACTGATCTGGTAGCAATGTAAATCCAATAGATAAATGAACCAAAAATAATCAGTAAAGCATATAAGAAATACCATACACAATGAACGCCAGATTTACATGGAAAACCCAAGATGGGAAAAACCACGGAGAAACTAGTTCTCATGTATATAAACACTAGTTAAGGTGATTTTTACAAAGGATCAATGTCGGTTTTCACTACATGCAAGACTCACTTCTCGTAGGCTCATTGGCGATCGGTTAACTGCCCTAAATACATAAACTAGCTATCACAACTTAATGCAAAAAAAATCTTACAATCAAAACTTGAACTGAGGGAATTGCATCTCCACATGCATGGATTCAGTTTAAGTTAATAGAAATGTTACTGTCTGCAGGAGATCTGAATGAGAATCAATTGCAAAACCCCTTTTCTATCTCTTCACCCAAACTTTGTATTATATCTGCTTTCATTGAATGTCACTTTCACATAAATTTGATATCCATATACGCTTCCTTCTCACCCATCATTATGAGGAACCAAAAATGATGTGTTAAATATATACTCATAGAAATGATATAATTTCATAAAGAGTCGGCCAACCAAAACATGTCATCTTAAGTAACAAAGTTCAAATATTCATTAAAGCACAACACGCTGTCATCGAACCCAAAAGATAGGTCACACATAGCATCTTCTCTCCACATTACCACGAGACCCATAGATAGGTCATATATATGATAAGCATGTTACAAAACAAAATTATCGAAAGATATTGAATAAGATATATTATGATGTCGATGGGAACACCACAACCAGGACCATGTTTGGTCATCATCAAATTCACAACCAACCGGGAGAACATGAAAAACATACCAAAATTTTTGATAGCATGCTGCATAAATGTCCGAATAGAAAGGATACTCAAAGAAATATTTGGAAACCAACAACCAAAAAGATTGATCTTCATAAATCTGTACTAATTTTCTTCAACTGATGTCAACCAAAAATACTCCCAAAACTGGAGCAAGGAACTACTCCTCATACCTCATCGCCAATGCGCCATATAATGTTGAGTACCAAAAATATATACCATCATTACCACAACAAGGATAACCTTCCACAAAATATGTTACCATACAATTCTACATGGGATTGATCAATTCTATACATCACCTAGAGCACAACCAACCAATACATAGGTTTTGACATCAATGAATTCCAATCCAATTCAATAATATCCCCCTTTGGCATTGATGGAAAAACAATTAAAACACACAATTTCCAAATTTCCAAAACTCCCCCTTAGATGAGAAATATCTTTTCTATTTTTCTCCTTCATTTTCTCCCCCTTTTTGCCAACAATGGCAAAGGGCCCAAAAAGAACAATCTTCATGAATTAAATAAAAATGGTATTTTTCACAAGAAATTTTTCTTGTACCTTCCTTTCACAATGGGAAGAATCTTCTTCCAAGCTTTCACTGTAGAAGTCATTCGAGCACACGAATTATCATGTAGAACCAAAAAATCAATCAAAGATGTCATAGAAACATTGTCCAGAGACAAACATTGTTGTAAACAATTCTTTGCATCAGAAAGTATCTCAACGAGATGATATAACCGAACCTCAACAATTTCTTTTACCAACCAGAAAGTCTTAACCACATCTTCTCTGTCTCAGAACAACTTGACGCAAGGCAGGGTAAGGTAATGGGGCCAAAGACTCTCCTAACAACTAAACTAGCTTGCCAACACAATGCGGAAGCAATAACAACACAGTGAGAGAAGAAACAATAGAGATCCTTTTCATTAATTGATCAAAATCATTACATGTCAAGTTGTAAGGCCTTCCCAGTTTTGGCCATATACATTCAATGAATTACAATTTGATCTTCATACATGCGAGGTCACAGACCTTCTTACAGATAATCTCATACCAAATCCTATTCTAAAACTGATACCTAATTCCTCCTACTAAACTGCCTAAACTAAGAATATAGAAACCAATAAATAAAAGAGTCCACCAAGAGAGGTCGGTGCTCAAATCCATAAGAGAGACCCAGATTTAGGTCCACACAGATCCTAAAATGAGAGACCCCAAATAAATTAAGCCACAAAAATTAACTGAAGAAGTCGACCACCAGATCCAACTCCAAAAATAAGCAACTCAGGAAAAGGATGACCAAGCAACAAAGTGACTCGGGCAAAGAACACCACAAGCAATAGGAGAAAAACCCAAGCGACAGAAGAGAAACCCGAGCAACAAGAAACAAACAAGCATGCATGAGCGACAGAACCCGAGCAACAAAGACCAACTCGAAACAAGCATAATCGAGTGACAGACCCGAGCAACAGAGTATTTCCTGAGTAACCTCCAAACAAAATAAAGAAAAAAAAACATCTTTTTGGTTGAGCAGAATTACCAAGGACCCAAGATGCTCCTAAATCAGACACCTTGGGTACAAGAAATGATTCCCCAAATCATGTAACAGGTCCAACCTAAAATGAATTGAACTTAGATTGAGAAATCCAAGATGCATCCTCAATCGGTTTGTTCTTCCATTTTACTATATACTCCATGTATTCTTTTCCTCTTGTGCTTCTGCCAATTCTCTGTTTCAAAATCTGTTCAACTTCCTCTATCTGCTTCTTAGGATAATCACTTGGTATTGTCACTTCTTCATTAGGTTCATGGTATTCATACAATTTTGAAATATTGAATATATGTGATATATCCATGTCATTAGGTAATTGAACTTCATAAGAATTTCCACTATCAAATCTTCTAATTGTTTTGCAAGGACCAAATTTCTTCATCTTCAATTTACCATATGTTCCAATAGGAAATCTTCCTTTCTTCAAATGAACCATTACTACATCACCAACTTCAAATGTTTTATGTCTTCATGACCTATCTGCACTATCTGTGTACTTTTGATTGCTTTTCTCCAGCTTATGTTTTACATCTTCATGTAATGTCTTCATAAACTCAGCAAACTCTTTTTCTTTTCTCTTCTCCTACAATATCTCTCAAATCTGATATACCTCTCAGTTGTGTGTCATGAACAATCTCAAAAGGTTTTTTTCCTATACTTCTATTTACTGAACTGTTGTATGCAAACTCTGCTTGTGCCAACATCAAATCCCAATTACTTGGTGTGTCTCCAACTAGGCATCTCAAGAAGTTACCCAAACTTTGGTTTACAACCTATGTTTGTCCATCAGTCTGTAGATGAAATGTAGAACTAAACTTTAACTCAGTATCCAACTTTTTCCAAAGTGTTCTCCAAAAATAGCTTGCGAACTTATTGTATCGGTCAGAGATGATACTCCTCGGTAATCCATACAATCTAACAATCTCCTTAAAGAAAATATCTTCTATATGTACTGCATATGATGTTTTCTTACATGGTATGAAATGTGTCATCTTAGAAAATCTATCCACAACAAAAAAAATATGAAATCATTACCTCTTGTTGTCCTAGGTAAGCCAAGAACAAAATCCATGTTGATATCACTCCAAGGTTTCTCAGGAACAGTAATTGGTGTATAGAAACCGGTATTCTAACTCACTCCTTTTGCAACTTGACAAAATCCACAACTTCTCACAAATTTATGAACATCCTTATACAACTGAGACCAAAAATATCTTTCCTTAAGCAAACTCAATATTTTATCAATACCAAAATGTCTAGCCAGTCCACTACTATGTTTCACCTTTATCAAATTAGTTCTCATTGAACCTCATGGTATACACAACTAAATACCTTTGAACAACATATCTTCTTGAATGAAATAGTCTTCATACTTACTTGATTGATTTGAATTAGGTGCTCTGCACACTCTTCACTACTCAGAAAAATTAGGATCACTTTCATATAAATTCTTAATGTCATCAAAACCAAGAAATTCAATTCTCATTTCAATCAATAAAGATCTTCTTCTACTCAATGCATCAGAAACTCAGTTAGATACTTCACCAACCCAAACTAACTATTGGGACACCTTCCTTATGTCCTAAGAACCAAGAACCACCCTTTGGTTCAGCCCTCCACCTTCTGTACAGTACCTATCTAGGACTATCCTAGAATTCCTTGTAGTACTATCCAGGAGGTTTTTCCAGCTTAACTTACCCTCCTGATTACTTTCTAGAAAAATAAGCATATATCCAGATACCCTTTATGAAGTTATATCAAACCCCAAAGCCTTGAAGTTCAACTCCACTCCAGCAACCCCTAACTCTCACCAAGTTCGCAGACCTAATTGGCCTAATTAGGCTTGGACTTCAAGGAAAGTACTAGAAATTGGGTGCATGGGATTGAAACACTTCTTCAAATGTCTTCAACTAAGTCCTTAAAACTCAAATCCACTCCTAATTAACTCAACCAATATTTTTAACAAACACAATACTTCCTTCTCCTTCATTCTAGGTTGAATACATTGAGATATTCAACCTAGGGCTTGATGCATGAGGGCCTTACCCTTCGATCCATTTCTTGATCTTGTAGAATCATTAAATATACCATCCTAGCTTGCATTTTCCAGGATCTTAGATAAATCCACCGGTTAGAATGCAAGTTAGGACTCCATTTACAAACTGTGCTTCAAATAGACTGCTTCCTAGACTGCTTTTTGGAAACTTCAAATAAAACTTGTCAAATCAAAACCAAATGACTTCAAATAAATATTAGAGTGACAATAACACACAATAAATTCAATAAATCAACTTGTTTTCCCAAACTCACACCGTACACAGCCTACAACTCAGAAATGCTCACAAAATTGCTTCATATTCTATTTCCCATGCATCAAAGTTACATCTTAGAACTTCTAACCATGTTGGTTCAAAGTAAGCACTTAAGAACACTTAAAATGTGAAGTTGGATCGATCAAAAATGCCCTATGGTTGTTGGGCTACCATCTTGCAACTCTCAAGCAACTTTTAGAAGTTGCATGAGCAACTTTTTGACAACTTTTGCAACGTTTGGAAAAACTTGTCTTTTTGCACTTGATGACCTTAGGAATGAATCCAAACCTATCCAAATGACATAAAATTCTAAAAATAACATGAATCCAAGTAATTTTAACACTAAGGACTCTAAAAACACAAAACATGCTTAAAGAGACAAAAACCTAACTAGGTGATCCAAATGGACTAAGGCATCTCTAGGCTCATAAGGTTGCCTAAGAAATCCTTGACCATACACACATGGATCCCAAAACCAAAATAGGATGATCCTCTAAGATCAATCCATTTATGAAAAACAAGATCCTCTAGGATCAAACATAAACAGTTATGGGTGCACTACACCATACTCCCTAAGACAAAATAAATTCAAGTCCCTTGAGTTGGGAGATCTTTTAGATTGAAACCGGTCTTCTTGATATCTTCAGGTGTTAACCAAGTAGCATCCTCCACTGAATGGTGTTTCCATTTGACTAGGTGTTCATAGAAGGTGGATCTCTTGGTTTGTTTGGCTATCCTCTTGTCCAGTATGTAGTCAATCTCTTGTGTTGGTGTTTTTGGTAAATCTTGTAGCTCCTTGTCCTATGGCAAATCTTGAGCACCTGCAATGGAGACATCAGTGACAGGGCCTTTGTATGGATATAGGTTAGCTACATTTAAAATGGGAGATAAGACAATGGTGGAAGGTAATTCAATTTTGTATGCATTATTGCCACATTTCTTCAATATTTTGAAAGGGCCTATCTTTTTCATCATTATCTTGGTGTACTTTTCCTTGGGTAGTCTTTCCTTATTTAGGTGAACCATAACCATATCTCCAACTTTGAATTGGACATCTCTCCTCTTGGCATCTGCATCTTGTTTGTACTTCTTAGAGGTTTGTTACAGTCTTTCCTTCACTTGTTGATGGATGGTCTTCATTACCTCTGCAAAATCCTCAGCTTGGGAACTCCTTTGGCCAAAATCCTGAATATTTCTTAGTTCCAAGACACCCCTAGGGTGGGATCCATAGACAATTTGGAAAGGACTGACTCCTAAACTTCTGTTAACAGAATCATTGTAGGAGAAATATGCTTGTGGGAGGATTGAATCCCATGCCGCTCCATACTCCTTTTTCAGGCATCTTAGCAAGTTTCCTAGAGACCTATTGATGACTTCAGTCTGTCCATCTGATTGAGGGTGGTAGGAAGATGACATAGCTAAATTTGTTTCAAGTTTCTTCCATAGGGTACGCCAAAAATGTCCCACAAACTTGGGGTCTCTGTCTGAAACAATGGTGAGTGTTAAACCATGGAGTCTCACAATCTCCTTGAAGAATAGCCCTGCAATACTTCAGGCATCATGTGTAGTCTTACAAGGTAATAAGTGGGCCATCTTGGAGAATCTGTCTATAACCACATAGACATTGTCATAACCTGCCTTTGTCCTTGGAAGACCCAATACAAAATCCATGTTGATGGAGTCCCAAGGTTTGTTAGGGATGGGTAATGGTGTGTACAATCCTACATTTGAACTGGTGCCTTTGGCTTTTTGGAACACTAGGGAATTCTCTACAAATCTCCTTATCTCAATCTGCATCTTGGGCCAAAAGTAGAACCTTCTTACTAACTCAAGTTTCTTATCAAGACCAAAATGGCCTTATAGACATCCATAATGCTTCTCTTTTATGATGTTCTCCCTCATGGAACAATCAGGGATACACAATTGACTCCCTTTAAACAAAAATCCTTCTTGAATCATATATTATGCAAATTCAATGTGATATCTATCTCCTAGTTCCAAACAAACTTGGTAAATTTCTTTGAAGTTTCCATCATTGGGATACATGTCTTTGAGGACAGAGATACCTACACTTTCCAAGGCCACTTCTTGTATATCCAAATTCCTCTTCCTTAATGCATCAGCTACCTTGTTAGCTACTCCTTTGTTATGATTTATGGTGAAGGTGAATGCTTGCAAATATTTCATCCACTTGAGGTATCTATGATTCAGTTTCTCCTGCCTGTTAAGAAAACTCAAAGCATGATTGTCAGTAAATATAACAAATTCTTTTGGCAATAAGTAATGCCTCCACTTTCTCAGAGATTGAACCATAGCATGCATCTCCAAATCATATGTAGAATATTTCTACTTAGCTTCATTAAGCTTTTCACTAAAGAATGCCACAGGTCTCCCTTCTTGGTTGAGAACACCCCCAATAGTTCTTTTACTAGCATCACACTCAATGGTGAACACCTTGTGAAAATCAGGGAGAGTTAAGATAGGTTGTTGAGAGAACCTTCTCTTCAAGTATTCAAAGGACTTTCCTGCAGCATCAGTCCATACAAATTTTCATTTCCTTCCCCCTTTGATAGTGTCTATCATTGGTGCACTCACCCCACTAAAATTCTTCACAAATTTCCTATAGAAACTAGCTAGTCCATGGAAACTTTTGACTTCATTGAAAGATTTTGGAGTGGGCCAATTCAGTATGGCTTCTACCTTGGAAGGATCCTTTTTAAAATTACCTTTAGAGATCACAAATCCAAGAAATATCAGTTTCTCTTGCATAAACACACATTTTTCCAAATTTATCCTCAACTTTTCTTCATGTAACCTCTTCATTACCATATCTAGATGTAACAAATTCTCTTCTTTATATTTTCTAAAGATCAATATGTCATCTAAAAAAACAACTACAAAATGATTCATGAAAGGCTTGAGGACCTCATTCATTAATCTCATAAAAATACTAGTAGAATAAGAGAGGCCAAAGGGCATCACTACCCATTCAGACAACCCCTCATTGGTTTTGAAAGTTTTCTTCCTCTCATCCCCTTCTCTAATCCTAATTTGATGATACCCACTCTTTAGATCAATCTTTGAGTAATATTTTGCTCCTCCTAGGCAGTCCATGAGATCTTCTATCCTTGGCATAGGAAACCTATATCTGATGGTTATCCTATTGATGGTTATAGAGTCAGTGCATAGCCTCCATGTACCTTATTTCTTAGGTGCTAGGACTGCAGGGACTACACAAGGGCTTATGCTCTTCCTAATGAAGCCTTTTCCCATCAACTCTTGAATCTGTCTTGCAACTTGTGCATTTTGGTCAGGGGTCAGCTTGTAAGAAGCCTTATTTGGAAAGGTAGAACCAGGTATGAGGTATATACAGTCGCTAATATCCCTCAGTGGTGGTAAAACATCAGTACTCTTGTCTGCAACTATCCCTTTGTATTTGTTCAACAAATCTGCTACTTCTTTGGGGCCAACACTTCTCTGAGGTTCTTGACCTTTTGGTGTCTTCTTAGGCTCTATTTTGGGCTTTACTATGATGGAAAAATAAGGTTTGCCTCTCTCCTTAAGAACTTTCAAAAATTCCTTCTCTCCCACTAAGGAAACATTGTTTGTTAAGGCTTTGTCTTTCTCAGAATCAAGGAGAGGTCTCATAGTGTAACTAATCCCATTCTTAGTCAAAGTATACAAATTTTTCTTCCCCCCATGTTGGGCATCAACATCATATTTCCAAGGTCTTCCTAGGAGAAGATGACATGCATCCATATGCACAACTTCACACAAAATGTTATCTTTATACTCTCCTACTTGGAATTCTACCCAACATTGCTCATCTACTAAAGCTTGTTGATCCTTATTAAGCCAAGATACTTCATAGGGGCTTGGGTGGGATACTTTCTTCAAACCAATCTTATCTATCATTGCATTAGAAACTAAATTCTCTATAGAACCAGAATCAGCAATAACTTTGCAAATTTTACCAAGTACCTTGCAGTGAGTTCTAAATAGACTCTTTCTTTGTGGGAGCTCCTTGGGAGTTGGCATCTTTAGGAGTGTCGTATTGAACATTATGCATTCTCCTTGCTTTGGGTATATAGGTCTGGATGTAGTGGTGTGGTAGGAGGTCATGCTTTGACAGTCCTCATCTTGAGTGATTTGGACTCTTCTATCTCCTCCTGATGTACCAGCCTTGTTTGGACATCTAAAAGATTGGTGACCAACCTGATTGCAGGAAAAACACTTTCCAATGAATGTGGAGTTGCTTCTACCTCTTGACCTCCCTTTGATATTGCCTCTACCCCCTCTTAAATTACCTTTGTTATTCTTCTCTCTTCCATACTCTTGGCGATTGGATTCTTCCTATGGTCTTGGAGATGATCCTCTTCCTTGAAACCTTCCCCTACCTCTGAAACCATTTCCTCTTCCTCTACTATTTTGTTCTCCTCTCCTTTATTTTTCTTCAATATTCATAGCCATATGATAGCATTGGTGTACAGATTGTGGACAAAACAAACTTAGTTCATCTTGGATATTGTACTTGAGCCCATTCATGTATCTGGCAAGTTTTTGTTTCTCACTTTCAGGGACTTTTGCCTTCATGGAGATTTTGTAGAATTCATCAGTGTAAGATCCCACATCAAGATCCTTTTGCTTCAAATTTTGTAACTTCTTGTGCAGAGTTACTTTATAGTCTTCAAGAATAAATTACTTCCTAATTTCTCTTAACATCTTCTTCCGTGTGGTTATAGGGTCCTTTTCTTTCTCTACCCTCTCCCTTTGTAGGAAGTTCCACCAACTTAGTGCAGGTCCTTTCATTTTGGACTTGGAAATCTTTGTTCTTTGTGAGATGGGGATATCCTCACATTCAAAATAGTTTTCTAGGGCTTCCACCCAATCCATGTATTCCTCATGATCCATCTTACCCATAAACATTGGTAGGTCTAGTTTGTTATCTCTCCTACCCACTCTCTCCAAAGCCTCTAAGATTCTTTGCTCATCTGGTACCTTTGTCTTCTCTTCATCACTCTCCTCTTCTTCTTCTTCTTGGTCTAACTCTGAATCATCCCCATTAGTCCTACTTATCTGAGAACTCTTCAATTTCTCTATTTTTGCTTCCATCTTCTTATTCTTAGCTACTTTCTCCCTTACACTCTTGGCTAGCTCCATGATAGTGACCCTCATAGGGATCTCTACATCAGTATCATCAGTCTTTTCTTCCATTATTATTCCCAAGATATTTTCTAAGCTCTGATACCACCTAATGCAGAGGTGACAGCAAGAAGTGTGGTCTTTGTCCTTTTCCTTCAATAAGACACCCAAACCAAGTTAGGCTCTCCTAGGATCCTAGATCCTTTTCCAAACAATTTATTCTACCTATCCAAGGTGGTGGAACCAATTTCCAACCTTTCCAAATTGGATACAATCCAATTCAAACTTTTACACTTTTGGGCTTTAGGGACACTAACCCTATTTTAGGCCTCAACCTATAAGTCTTTAGCAGTGACTTCTCCAACCAAAAATAAATATTGGGACACCTTCCTTATGTCCTAAGAACCAAGAACCACCCTTTGGTTTAGCCCTCCACCTTCCATATAGTACCTATCTAGGACTGTCCTAGAATTCCTTGTAGTACTACCCAAGAGGTTTTTCCAACTTAAATTTCCCTCTTGATTACTTTCTAGAAAAATAAGGATATATCTAGATACCTTTTATGAATTTATATCATACCCCAAAGCCCTAAAGTTCAACTCCACTCCAGCAACCCCTAACTCTTACCAAGTTCGCAGACCTAATTGGCCTAATTAGGCTTGGATTTCAAGGCAAGTACTAGAAATTGGGTGCATGGGATTGAAATAGTCCTTCAGATGTCTTCAACTAACTCCTTACAACTCATATCCACTCCTAATTCACTCAACTAATCCTTTTAACAAACACAATACTTCCTTCTCCTTCATTCTAGGTTGAATACATTGAGATATTCAGCCTAGGGCGTTATGCATGAGGGCCTTACTGTTCGATCCATTTCCTGAGCTTGTAGAATTATTAAATATACCATCCTAACTTGAATTTTCCATTATCTTATAGAAATCCACCGGTTAGAATGCAAGTTAGGACTCCGTTTACAAACTGTGCTTCAAATAGACTCCTTCCTGGACTGCTTTTTGGAAACTTCAAATAAAAATTTTCAAATCAAAAAAAATGACTTCAAATAAATCTCAGAGGAACAATAACACACAATACATTCAAGAAATCAACTTGGTTTCCCAAACTCACACCTTACACGGTCGCACAACTCAGAAATGCTGACAAAACCGCTCCATATTCCATTTCCCATGCATCAAAGTTACATCTCAAAAATTCTAACAATGTTGGTTCGAAGTAAGAACTTAAGAAGACTTCAAATGTGAAGTTGGATTGATCAAAAATGCCCTGAGACTTTTGGGCTACCATCTTGCAACTCTCGAGCAACTTTTGGAAGTTGATGACCTTAGGAATAAATCCAAACCTATCCAAACCTATCCAAACTTGTTTTTTTCACTCGATGACCTTAGGAATAAATCCAAACCTATCCAAATGACATAAAATTCTAAGAATAACATGAATCCAAGTAATTTTAACACTAAGGACTCTAAAAACACAAAACATGCTTAAAGAGACAAAAACCTAACTAGGTGATCCAAATGGACTAAGGCATCTCTAGGCTCATAAGGTTGCCTAAGAGATCCTTGACCATACACACATGGATCCCAAAACCAAAATAGGATGATCCTATAATATCAATCCATTTATGAAAAACAATATCCTCTAGGATCAAACAATGCAGTCATGGGTGCACTGCACCAGTATACAATCACACATTTATTCAAGAATTTCTTCAGAAATTCATTCATTAACCTCATAAATGTACTTGGTGCATTAGTTAAACCAAAGGGCATAACCAACCACTCATACAACCCTTCCTTTGTCTTGAAAGTATTCTTCCATTCACCACCTTCTCTGATTCTGATCTGATGATAGCCACTTTTCAAATAAATTTTGGTAAAATATCTTGCTCCACTCAAACAATCCATTATGTCATCCATTCTCGGTATAAGAAACATATACTTCACTATGATCTTAATTATTTCTCTAGAATTAGTGCACATTCTCCATTCTTCTTAGGTGTCAACACAGCTGGTACTACACATGGACTCAAACTCTCTCAGATCAAACCTTTGTTCAACAATTCATGAACTTGTCGATTAAGCTCTTCATTCTCGGTCGGTGTTAACCTATGTGGTGCTTTGTTTGGAAAACTAGCTCCAGGAATCAGATCCATACAGTGACTGATAACTCTAATTGGTGGCAAACCATTAGGTACATTATTTGAAATTATCTCCTTGTACTTAGTGAGTAACTACTTTCCAACTTCTGCAGGAATGTCATCTTCTATATTCTTACTCGGTTTGTTAGGAATCAAAGAATAACATATATCATTTCTTTTCAAATCCTTAACAAACTGTCTACCTTCCATTAAACAAAGTTTCACATATGTACATATCTCACCATCAGATTCTTCAACCAAAGGTAACAAAAATAGCTTCTTATCATCAACCCAAACAGAATATCTATTCAATCTTCCATCATGTATAACATGCCTATCATATTGCCAAGGTCTACCCAACAAAATATGAAAAAAATCCATAGGCATAATATCACACAACACCTTATCATAGTACTTTCCATTTTTTAGATTCACAAAACATTGTTCACTCACCATTGATGTATGTTCATCCTTGATCCATGAGATTTGATAGGGTTTCGGATGCTTCATCCTCTCCAATTGCAACTTTGTGACCATTTCCTCAGATGCCAGATTCTCTGAGCTTCCACTATCAACAATCACCTTCCAAACTTTGTCTGCAACTCTACATCTGGTCTTGAACAAACTTTTTCTGATAGGATCTTGCTTATCTTTTTCACTCCATAATATCCTTCGAATCATGAGATTTACTTCCTTGTCAGCTTCATTTGGTGACTCCTCTTGCACCAAAGCATTTCTACAATTACCAATTTTCTTGCTTACATGTGTACATTCAAAGGATTTATGTCCTTCTTCACCACAATTGTAACAAGTTACATGGAACCCGTTTCTGCTATATCCACCTCTTGAGTAATTGCCCCTTCCTCTGTATGAACTTCCACCTTTCCATTCAATCTTTCCTTTGTCTTAAGATGTGTCTGAATTCAACTTGTCTGGTGTACTATTTTCACCATGAGATCTACCTCTTCCTCTAGGGAATCTACCGCCTCTACCTCTTTGTCTTTGTTCATATCTTTTGTTCATCTTTTCCTCAGATTTTAGGGCAAATTGATATGCCTCCTCAATGCTTTCCATCTTGACCAAACTGATCTCATCTTGTATGGAACTTCTCAATCCATTCAGGTATCTTTCTACTCTTTCCACTTCATCTTCAACGTGTCCAGATCTGATGTCCAATCTATAGAATTCTTCAGTATAGTCTTTTACTGATATGTCTATCTTCTTCAAACTTTGCATTCGCCTGATTAAGTTAATCTGATAATAACAAGGTAGAAACTTGCCTTTCAATTTGTTTACCATCTTATCCCATACCTTGATTTTATCTTTACCTTTCTTCTTCCGATCCAATTGCAGATGCTCCCACCATAAGGATGCATAACCTTTCAATTTAGTGCTTGCAATCTTCACCTTCTTATCCTCTGATACATTCTCATATTCAAAATACTTTTCCATCTCAGTTGTCCATTCAATCAATTCATGAGAATCCAATTTTCCACTATACTCAGGAGGAATAAACTAAGGTGTGGATTTCAAACTTGTCAAAGCTCTCAGGAATCTCTCTTCTTCCTGATTCATCACAGGTGCAGGTGAAGCTTCACCTTGAACCTCTTCTAATTCATCATCACTAACATCTTCAAGATGTCTTCCTCTGCACTAGGTTGTCTCAACAGCTTCCAATCTAGTAGCCATTTTTCTAAGCATATTAGCTAGACCTGGATCTACATTTCCTCTCCCATGAGCAACAGGAAACAAACCCAAGCGTCAGAAGAGAAACCCAAGCAACAGGAAATAAACAAGCATTCCCAAGTGACATAACCCGAGAAACAAAGACCAACTTGGAACAAGCATAACCGAATCAGAGACCCGAGCAACAGAGTATTTCCTGAGAAGCCTCCAAACAAACTAAAGAACAAAACAAACATTTTTTTGGTTGAAAAGGATTGCCAAGGACCCAAGATGCTCTTGCATCACAACCAAAATTTCAAACTGCAAAGCACCAACTCTGATTCTTTGTATTCCATCCTTATCCTTGAAAAAGTTGAAGTTATTTCCAATCGCATTCAATGTTGATTTGATGGCATCAATTTACTTCTAAAATCATCAATAGCAGCAAGCCACCGGAGACAATACATGTAGATGTCAGACATTTCCTTGATGCATTCTTTTGTCTCACCAATATGTTTGTACAATTTCTTTTTGGAACAGGCATATCTTTTCTCAATTGAATTTTTGATCTCATATCCTTCACAAGATTCCTGCAACATCCTTTCTTCAACAACCTTTACCAAATCATCTAATAACAACTCAAAAACAATAGAAACAACAATACCTCTTTTCAACATATAGTTACTTACAACATTGGGTAAACTCTACCACCTCAAGGTGGCCGACTTGGGCCCTCCCAAGTACAAATTAAATGTAAATTTATTTATGCAAATCGATCAAATAATAAATAATAAATATCTTATATTTATTATTATTATTTATATCATTTTACAATTATATATATATATATA